>VWZT01000225.1:67299-110038 GCA_013397055.1 Pachycephala philippinensis
GAGAGAGAGAGTTGAAACGCTTCTTTTTGGACTCGTCTTTCACATTAACTTGCTCATATGGACACTGCAGAAGAAATAAAACAAGTCCTTATTGCATTACTCGGTAATCAGTATGGAAAAGCCCAACCCTGCTTATGGTTAACAAGAATTGTTAATGATATATAAATCATTTGATCTATCGTGCCCTCCAGTCTTAAAGGAAAATAATGGCAACCCCAAGCAAATGGTCCTAATTAGTGTCCAAGAAACCACTTCCTAAATGTATCCTTCCAATTCATTCCAGTTTGACTGTCCAGAACAATCTTTTGTTCTTAAATCCCTTTATTTTGTGTGTAACTGCAAAAATTCTCTGCATACTGGCGCTCCAAAAATAGCTCATTTCAGGGCACAGACCAGCACTGGGAGCAGGGGGGGGGACGAGATGATCCCAGTTTCTTGCTGTTGCCTGTAAATAGGTCCCAATCATTTGAAATTATATTTCCCCAAAGCCTTTCCTCCTGAAAAGTCTCCTTAGAGAAGTACCAAAGGGGAATTCATCAAAAAATCTAGTCACTGCCGCCACTCGGACTGCAACACAAACTTTGAAAAGCAAAACCAAAACCGGATCCAGAACCTCACCGCGCACGTTCGAGCTGCCTGTCCAATGCTTTCATCCACTCTTTCCACTGTTTCCAAGTGTGATCTGCAGGTTAAATGCACCGTGGTATAGCCATAGATACCACACCTCTTGTGGTACCCGGGTGGGGATTCAGTCACGCCCTGGACGAGTAACAGAGCTTGGCCAGTGGGTTATTGTGGCCTTGATCTTGTCTGCACTGAAAGCAGCACAACTCTCACTGTTTGCTCCCTCGGAGGCCTCTTTCTCTGATGTACAAAACACAAACTGCTATTTCTCATTAGCTGGAGTACCAGATCCTGTTGCTTCATGAAAATCATCCGCTCTTCCACCAAGTCCAGCATCTTCCGTCACTTTTCTATCCCATAACTACTCTATCGCAAAACATCATTCCTAAAGTTTGCAACACCGTGCTGAAAAGCTGAACTACGTTGGACACAAAATGCATCTCGCTCCCTTGGTCCTAGTATCTTGTTTTTGGTTTGATGTAGGTTTTTTGGGTTTTTTTCTGCTTGGGCGTGTGTGGTTTTTTGGTGTTTTTGTTTGTTTGGTTGGTTGTTTTTTGGTTTCTTTTAAAATGAAAGCTGGAAGGAAAAAGACTTTCTGGCATGAGTTCTCTTCCTAAACGTGACGGATTTGCCAAGGGGGGAAAAAAAGAACTTCTATAAAACGACAGTCAATTAAATAGCTGCTGTGTAGTGTTCTTTATGCTATTTCCAGGAGATAAGGCTAATGGGAAATGCTGCAATATTTTAACTAAGAAAATCTGTTAACGACCTTCCCTAGACTTAAAACGTCCTTGACTCACTTTAAAGTCACGGCAAAACACATAAGATGGGTTGCCAACTGTTACTACCCCAGCATAAATAATTTTACTAAGCAGCGGAGACAACATACAAGCTGATGCCGAGAGGTTTCTTACTCACGTGTCTGCACGCAGAGCCACAACACTTACCCCTCTGCGAGCGGGCAACTCCGGAGAGCACCACAGCCCAGCAGCTGCATCCACTGCGCTCTGCTGGCCAGCCCGAAAGCAAAAGCAACCAGCCTCGGCTCTCTGGAGCCTTCAGCTCTTTCAGGTTTCATGTTGCAAGCGAGTTTGATATTGTCCTCTTGTAACTGCTTAAACGAAACACGCTTGCTTGGTGATTCACGATTAAATGCGTTTATAAGGAAATTATAGTCTGTTATTCGCAAAGACTTGGCAAATGTGTGGATGGGGACAGGTTACAGAAGCGATTGCGGCGGCTCTAAGGTAACGTTTGAGTGCAGCCACAGCCTCGCCGTTCCCCCGGTCCCCTGAGGACACCTCGCAGTGCCCCGGTGAGCCCGAGCCGTCGCTGCGGCGGGACGGGGACGGAGCGCGGGCCCGGGGGCAGCGGGGCTGCGGGGCGGCCACAGCAGGGCTGGTTTCGCCGGGGACCTCAGGACATTCACACCCCTTTCACTTGGGACCTTGTCCCCTCGCTAACGCTATTTCCTCTTCTCTTTCCAAATTTCAGCTCCTCGAATTTTACATTTCAGGCCGCTCCCAGAAAGCATTTGACGTATTTTACTGCTTTTCTGAGCTCCTTGATCAAAAGCAATGTTTATCCCTCCAACCTCCGCGCCCTAAGGTGCGCTGCGGGGGCCAGCCCGGGGCCACCGAGCCTCTGCTGTGCTCAGGAGAGCAGCGAAGGCGCCGGGGAGCGGGAGATGCCACCGGGGAGCGGGACCGGGAGCGGCACCGGAGTCACTTAGCACATCTGCACGCTGCTGCCGGGCGATTATCAGGTCATTTCTTCCGTAATGCAAACCATGCGCTCCCGTATCACATCAAGCCGCTAATTGCGAGTGATGCGTTTCGTGTCGGAGGTGAGCGGCTGCCCCCGGCCGGGGCCCGGGGAAGCGCCCCGGGCAGAGTTTGCGGGGCGGGCCCTTCTCCGAGCCGCGGCCGCGGCTCCCGCGGAGGCCTGGAAGTGCCGCTGGGATATCTCCGCCTGGGCACACGCGGGGTCGGTGGCAGCCCGTGCCTGTCCCGCCGGCGCCATCCCCAGCGGCACCTCCCGCCCGCCCGGCTGCTGCTCCCGAGGGAAGCGGCGCCTCGGAGCGAGAGTGACGGAGCCCCAGCGCAGGCCCATCTGTGGCTCCTCTGTGAGGGGCCGGTGGCCGTGCTTAGGTGTGGCGGTACTTTTTAGGGATGGGGGTGTCTAACGTAGCTGTGCTCCCCTGGGATGCCAAATGCCCCGCATCTGGAGCCACTGCTAGCAAGGACTCCCTAGTCGGGGTGTGCTTGAAATCAGGGTCAGTGCAAACATAATTTGCGCTCTGGTATATTTGGATACCACTTCAAACTGCACAGTCACAGTTTCTCTTTTCCCATACCTGCCTCCTTAACCTATTCCTTCTGTGAGTCCAATGGCAGTTTTCAGCACAATCTCAAACTGTACGTGGTGTTTCTCAGGAGATACACTCTTACCTTCCAGATCTCCTTCTCAGGTCTTCTGCCTCAGTCCCATTCCCAACCACAATGCCCGTAATGAAGCATTTCCAGCTTCCTTGTCCCAGGTTTCTCAGTCTCAATACTGAGAGTTTCACCACAGAGAAGCATCTCCAAAAGCCCAGAGCAGGAGCTGAGCAGCTCAGGCACGTTGCTGGAATTGAAGCCTTGCTGCTGGACTCTTTGTCACCAAACTTTTTGTTCAGCGTTTTCTAGTTGCCTACATGGATTTTGACCTTTCTCTGAAGTTGTGGACTCAAGGTGACCCATCTCCCTTTCTGGATGCTCTCCTGTTGCCCGTTCCCATGTAGTGATCACCTCCTCACTCCTTTATTTTTTTTTGCCTTCCCAGACATGATGGTTCTCAGGGAACACAGCTGCTCATCAGATGTCCCTTTATTCCTCCTCCATGCTGAGTGTCAGTTTGTTGCCTCGGTTGAAGTCTACCCTCTGTTCTCTCCCACTAAAGTTCAACCCTTTCTGGTTCTGTGTGTAAATCAGACACTTTTCTCTCCCACAAGCTCTAAGGCCAGCAGGAAGTGCAGACAGCCCCAGAGAAAAGCCTTCTTTCACTGATTCCAGACCCACACAGCCTAGGAAGACCCGAGAAAAGTCCAGAAGAAAATTTGCAAATAAAGTCATGCTTTACCCTGAATCTGAGCATTTCTGCTGGAATACCCAGAGAATGTAGCTGCATGTATTCAGCAGGTACAGCAGGACATGGGGGTACTTGCAGGGCATGGCTTGTTACAGTTTATGACTTGGCCAAACTAGGATACATTTTCACATATTTGGCAAAAGTCGCATTCCCAACGCACAGAGCTCTTAGCACAATATCTCCCTGCCAAGTGCACTGCTGCTCCAGAGCAGGGGACACAAGTGGTGCTTAAAGTCTTTGGAACTACTAATGTGAACACAACAAACTACTTATTTTTTCACAGTCTTGTATAAACTTATATGTATATGTACATATAAAGGCTATATCTTTCTTGACTAAATTTTTGCAAAATATTTACCCTAAAGCAAAGACAAGTCAGAAAAATAGGAGCTTAATTTATTTAAAATTGTAACAGTTCTAAGGAGCTGAAAACAATGCAGTTTTACAGATAGTGAGATGCTTACTACACTTAAAAATTTATGAAAAGTATATTGTTCAGCAGCAGTGATTAGCTCTAAATAATTCTCTTTATGATGGAGCGGCTGTATCAAATTGCTTTCAAGCATTTAATTTTATTTATAAATTCATGTACTGTTCTATGTGCCTTGCAGGATCCAAAAATGTGTACAAACATTGTGCACAATCCAGAACCTTTTTTTTCTTTCCTAGCACTGTCTTTACTTGCTTGATGTATGCATCATCAGTCTAGTTCATAATTTATATAAATCATGAACCTTCCACCTGATGTCACATTCCATGAATCTGTGTCCTTAAAACTAGGCTCTAGGAAAATAATCAAGGAAATCAGCATTTAACCCAGTGGTGTAATCTTAATTCACCTGACATTAACATCTTAATTTATAAATGGCTGTGCAGGTTCCCTTTAAGCACCCAGTGACCTCACTGATGTCAATCCTGCTGTGGAAGATGTGACCCCAAAGCTGCAGCCCCACAGGAGTACCCTGGAACTCCTGTGCCTGACTTCAGTGCACACATCGAGTTCTCAACAGCCACAGAGCTCTCAACTAACTGAAAATCTATACCTTGTATACCACATTATTGGGATTTATTTGGAAAAATGGTATTCGGGATAAGTATTGCAGCTGAGTTTGGATGACGAAGAGAAGATTGAGAAGGCATCTGGTAGAGGGGGTGTTGATGGAGTGCTGAATGACAACCACTTATTTTGTCCTTACAGACTGAGTTGGTGGATTATGCTGTTTAGCAGTTCTGACTATAACAACAAATAATGATTTAAGAAAATCTGTATATTCTAAAATGTCACAAGCTGAAGATACATTGGTTTTCCAGCTGAGTAGCCTATTTTATAGGTGTATGAATTATATATTTAAGTTAACTGAAGGCAGTAAAACTAGACCTGCTTTTGCAGATGTCGGTCCCAGTTCCATAATATTGGTAGGATTCAACTTCAGTAGCAGTTTGATAAATTCACATTTTCTAATGAAAAAAAATTATAAAAATGAAGAGCCAGTTTTCTTCATTTATTCCAAACCATCAAAGCTCTGCTTTATTAAATAGTTCACAAGAAGCAGCAGGTAAGGCCTGTAGTGATCCATTTGTCCTCAAGTGTCTGGAGGTGTGAGTAAATTGCTTATTTTCATAGAATAACTGGTAACCATGTTCTGGACATGCAGAGCCGGCTCTGACTGACTGGTGCTGACTTCAGTTGTTGCAGACAGGAGGTCCCAAACATGTGAAGGCAGAATGTTCTGTCACAGGCTTTAGCTGCAACTTCGTAAAATTCATGTGGAGGAAAGTGCTTCGATAACAAGGATTTTAAATCAGTTTCAGTGGTGATATTCAGAAAGGAGTGTTGTGATAAGAATCTGAACTCTTCATTTCAGTGCAAAGATGCTGCTGGAGTCTATTCTCATCTGGCCATATATTCCATTAGGTTTGTGTTGCTACATATGCTGAGATAGTGTTTAGGGCACAGAATAGGGGCCCATACAAAAGGTCATACAGCCCCTGTACGTCTGAAGAATATATGAGAATAAACTTTCTGTTGCCATCTACCGAGTCCTCCAAGATTATGGGAATTTTTCAGAAAATTGTGTGGAATTAAGTCTTTAAAAAGTTGAGCTTCCTTAGATCTGTCGCAGAATGCGCCACCTTTGCAGCACATTTTGGGAGCAATGGGAATGAGTGTGGTCTGTCAAGAAGAGCGTCCTCTGCAGAGTCTCTGTTAGGGCATGTCCATGGGAACACATCTTGCTTTGCCACTTGGTACCTCCATACACAGCCCAGAAAACTGGCATTTGTAAGAGCAATGAGTAGTCCCAGAAATGGTTTAGCAAATTCCGTGAGTGGGCAGCCTGGGATGCTGCTGTTTCCCAGTGCCCGTGGCAGGGGTTACCCAGGCACGAGGTGTGCAGGGCTTTGCTGGGACTAGTGCTTGTTTATGGGCTTTCCATACATGTGACTTCTGAGCCAAAGCACTACACATTTTTACCTACTTTTGTCATAGTTCAATTGCTTTCCCCTTGTTTGGCAGCTCGTCCAAGGCAGCAGTCCCTAAATAAGGACATGTTGACATGTTGCACATCATTCAGCCCTCTTCTCTGGATGTTAGGAGAGTTTCAACCCTGAGTAAAAGAGCTCTTCCTACAGCTTTGCAATTTACTTAGTAGAGTCTGTTCCTTTCTAGTGGCTGGCTCTAATTTCCTTCTGTATTTTTTCCTGTGTTCTGTGGAACATAAATCAGTATTTTTTTCAAATCACAATTACAGACAGAAAGCCATCTGTGACAGACATTTGGAGAACATGCAATGTATCTTATTGAGCATCTTTTAATAGACTGCATTTTTGTATGGACTAACCTTTCTTTGAAGCGAATTAGAAATTTTTGTGAAATGCTTTTTAGTGAACCTTCTCACATTCTCAGCTGTCTACGCTAGATAATACAGTCAGCTGTGAGCTTTGCAATGACAGGTATTTTTAAACCCAGAAAGGAAAACAGCCTTTCAATTTCTATGTGCTGATGTATTAAAAGGCACATTATAACACTAAATGGAGCATACACTACTGCATGGTGTGCCATTGTGACATCTGAGCACAGTAACAACAAAGTAATTAATGAGCATGCAGATAATGTACAACTTAGCTTTGTTTAAGATTGATTATCTCTGCTACTATCTGACTCTGGTTTCTCTCTTGGTGTTCCCCTCATCACCACAGCATTCTTAGCCAGAGGAAAAACAGGCAGCTATGCAGTTATGAGAACCTGATGCCTGCCTTACTCTATCATGGTGTGAGGCAATCTTAGCAAAAATAAGAGTTGGGTTTTGAATATCATCTCAGGCCCTCTGACTGTATCAATATAAATCCTCTGCACAGCTCCTCATGAAAGATAAGACTGTCCAGTGCTTACGGAGCACTTTGAGATCAAGGAAACTGGGAAAGGGGAGCAGTCTGAAATGCTCAGGGGTCTGAGGGATTGTTGTAGTGTCAAATTCCCCTTAGCAGTAACAACCACTGTGGTTTTTACAGTGAGCTAGCAAGGAAAGGAAAGAGCATAACAGGGAGACTGCCATTGCATACATTATTACTCACTGCTGTGCCTTTTCCCTTGACTTAATTTTTCTTGTGTTTTGTAAACTTACCTCCTTTCTCGTTTATATTAATGTACATTTATGGTACTTAACTGTTAATAGGAAACAACAATTTTAAGATCAAAGAGTAGCTAGTGAGTCAGAAGCACTTGTTCAACAGTTGGTGATTGCAGCAATTTGCTGTTATGTATTGCACGTTCAATCACCAACACACAAAATTATAGTATCAATATTAGCTAATTGAAATGCTGGATATGGTAGCCTTTAATGGGAAAGGGCTGATTTGCTTTAGCCTCTGTTTCCCTCTGTGATTCATTGCTTTTTCTCTAGCACATATGGAGGGAGTCCATTGCAAGAACTAGCACTGGCATTTCAAGGACTTGGCAATTTTGTTTGTACAAGGCATATAGGAACGTAAAGGGCTCCACTTGGGAAGAGAGCCTCTTTCCTCTGCAAGTTGGATGAAGATTATGTTCTCTCAAAGGAAAAAAATCTTCTAAAACTGTTTTTTAAGGATTACAAATGAGGACACAAATTAAATATTTGTGGCTACTTGTAGAAGACTTAGAGTTATCACATAGTTTTAACTCTAGTAAGGAAGAGATACAGCACTCCACAGGTTTTTCTGTCTTTCCTAGAACAAAAGAGTTAAGCTAATTATTTAAACTAATAATAATTTAAAAAGTGCTAAAAATATAATAATTCAGTCTACTTCAAACTAGGATTGAACTTCTTGTTTTCTTTATCTGTGACCTGAAGTAGCAATTAGCATAAACCAGCATTCATGTAATACATGGGCAGATAAAAACCAACACACTTGTTTTTGTGATATGAGGGGTGGATTCTGTCAGGACTGATTTCTGCTGAGCTGGAAACACCATTTAGAGGTGCACACAGCAGATACATAATCTATGTGATCTAGAATCTGTTGGTTGAAGTCACCCTGCTGCTGCCTGCAGCGATTATGTATGTGTTTGTCCATAGCTCCTTTCCATCCCTGCAAGGCAGGAGGTGGGAGTATCCTATCACCCCTTCAGACTGAATGCTTTGTTACCTGTCTTCTACTGTGACCTATGGACAACAAGAAACATATTTTTATCAAGGGCTGATAGTTCTGGTGGAAGCTCCAGTAAAAAAAGGGATTTCTACCACGTTGTTTTTATCCCAAACCAATGGTACAAACCACCTCACATTATTATATGGCAGAAACCTCCAATTATTTGGATGAAGACACTGAGCAAGATAGTGAAGGCTTTCCTACAGGAGAGAATGCAGGCATATTAGCTAATTTCAGTGGCAGGCAGAGCTGGAGAAAGTGCTCTGGGGGATTATTCTGTGTGTGCATACATGGGACATACATGCATAGGATGATATAAAGTATGATTGGCATCTAAAAGGAGTAGAAGTAATTGCGTGGTTCCTGGGGGCACCAAGACTTGTTGGTGCCCTGAACAGCTTCACCTGGGCACCCTGCCACACCCTGCCCCTGGGCCCAGGGCTCTGTTTAAGCTCAGCCCAGGGTGTCACTGTGTATTTTAGCTGTATGTGGGTGTTGTGTTATCATAAAGGAACCACATCAAAATTTCTGCTACTAGGGCTGTTTGTGATTACTGGGCTTCTTTCCAATTTTATTTGGAAGAGTGGAATATGTATATTGGTGGGTTTCTTTCAGGAGAGAAGTTTTTGGGAGTAAAGTATTGTAAAACTATTTCATTTTCATAGATAGCCAGTGGAACTGAGAGCTGCCTTCTCCTGCAACAGGTGTGATGGCAGCCTACAACTGCCTCATGGCTGCATGCTTTTAGCCTTCAAGCAAAAGAAACTGGTAAACCCAGATAAAAATACCAAGCATGAGAACTTCCATCTCAGCAAAAAACTAAAACTTTTTCTCAGCTGCTGCCTCCAGTGGTAGGTTTTGACGGATTAAATTTTCTTCAATGCTGTAGGTAACTTTCTGCATTGGCCATGTGAGTACCCTCAGTGGTTGTGGGGAATTAGCTCTCTTTTAATTTGGTTTAGCTTCCTCACAAGGCTGCCTTTCCCTTACTGTAACTCTGATGCCCTTGTTCAAGCTGTTTATCTCTGCTGACACTGGAAAAGAAGAAAAATATCTTGGATGATGTTTGAACCAGGCTGATGGTTATGTACGAGCTGCTGCTGACTGTGGCTGGCACGGATCTGAACTGAGGTCTGAGGGAGTTGTGCCTCACACCTAGGAGGTATGGAATGCTGTTCCTGTCAGCAGTGGGACACAGCTTCTGGTCCCCATTTAGGGCTGCATGTACTTTTCAGTGATTCTTCACCTAATATTTCTGTGCTTTAAAATAACGAGTAATTAAGAATGGTTGCCTTGAGATAATTATCAGATATTTGCTGATGACATGGTGGTGATGAAATTATTGATGGTTGTGTTGTTTTTACATATCTAATTTTAGTGGGGATGTCACTTTTGAAGCCTTGGGAGCTAAGAAAACAAGCACAGAGCCTTTCTTGTAGCTCTCTTCACCCAGCTCTGTGCCAAACGCCAGCCAAAGGCTTTATGTGCACTGCAGGCTGTTGAGTGCAGCTTCTTTTGAGTGCTTGTTTATGACTTAGCAGAGCACTGTAAACAATCATCTCCATGTGATCTAAACTGATCCGTACTAACATTAACTTTTAGTGCTTGTGCCTGGGAATAGTCTAATAAACCAAAGTACTGCTCTTATATTTTTTTTTTCCTTTTTTTTAGTTTAGTTAAACTGAAAAGAGAAACTTGAAGGTCTTTTTTTACTCTACTCTTCAGAGACCTAGAGTCACTGTTGGGGTGAAGAGCTTTGTTTGTGGTCTCCAGAGTCCTTTCACTGTTGCTGTGGCAGTGCTGTTAATGCTTTCTTGTTGGGGAAGATGAAATAGGAAAGACTTATAAATATGATCACATAGCAAAAGATGCTGACAATATGGAAACTACAAGCGAGATTGAAATGAAGACAAGCTTTGAGATACCAAACTCCAGTTACTGAACAACTGGAAAACAATGGTATGGCCGACTGAAGGTAATCCCCCTTTGATGAAGCAAAGCCCTCTGTTTGCTGACAAGTCCAAGGGTCAGAACAGACCCTGTTAATGTTACAGAGGGTCCAAAAAGTAGTTTTTAGGGTTTAAAATATAATGCCATATGGTAATGCGATGATTCTTATAGGCTATATGTTAATGTAGTAGGATTTGTAGCATGTTCTGGATTGGTTAATGGAAATCAGAATATTCAGCACAGAAGATGATTTATTGTAATGTAATCGGCAAGCACAGCATTCTATTCTGGATTCTGGATTCATTCTATTCTGTACTCTCTATTCTATGTTATTCTATTCTGCATTCTACTCTCTCCTTCTTCTGCTCTGACCTGCTTCGGGCTGCATCTAGCAGCTCCTAGCAGGTCCCTTAAACCCACGCCCTTTCACAATAAATCCCATGCTCTAACACCGTCTCCAGAGATCTCTCGTCTCCGTCCCGACCGTCTCATATAGGCTTGTCTCAGACCCCAGAAACCTACACTTTCTCATTCACTCCTGTATATAACCTGTGAGCTCTAGGATCTAGCATATTCCTCTTGCCTGAATTCTACCCATGTGTGGCAAGAGCTTTACAGAGCAGCGATATGAATAAAGCTCTCAGCTTGGGTAGTCAGCTGTCGTTTCTTTCTAACCTATTCTGGATCCTTGTCTCTAGAGAGCTCTGCTTCCTTTCCTTGTTGCATACAGGATGATAAGCCACCTGCCTGATTGGATCAGTGAAATTCACTTAGCTCTTGCTCAGAGGGATCAATATTTGCCAGTAGAGTATGGATTTCATGTGCATGCTGCCAGCTTGACACAGAAGAGTTTTCTTCCTTGAGGTAATGCTCCAGGGTAGTGTGCATCATGAGCTCTCTTGCTGTGCATATGAAGAAACCTAAACCAAATAGTTTTGTATAGGAGTAGTATTGTATAACAGCAAAATAGGAAAGAAATCTTTAACTAAAATTAATATTGTTGTTTTCCCGAGGAACACAAGTCCTACCTTCCCCATTGCCTTCTCTGTTGGTAGCCATTTAAGAGATCTCAGACTCTAGGGTAAGGTTTGATTGGTTATTAAGAAGAACTATTGCATTTGTAAGTAATCCATAGCCTTTGTTTTTTCTTTTATTATTGGAGAACAGCAAAAAAATCAATTAAATAGGAAGAGTTACTTTGTTTCTTATGCTGCAGAAAAAAACCCAAACAAACAAAAAACCAAACCCGTAAGGGTTAGGAAGATAACAACTCTTTATTCGTTTTCTTAGCTGATTAAAAACAAAGCACCTACTAAGCAGCGTGACTTCTGTACAATTCCCCGTATATGGCCCAGTTTCAACTCCTCCAAGACCTCAGTCTCATTGCCTTTAATGGGGTGAGTGCAGCCTTGTGTGAGGAAGGACAAGGCCAGGCACAGCAGTGTGCCAAGGCACTGAGGGTTTAAAAGGTTTCACGTGTCGACTTTGAACGTCCCTTCTGTTTGCTGGGCTCTGCCTCTTCAGCTGTGTGACAGTGCCACCCCTGTGTGACAAAGTTGCTGGAGAATCAGGTTTTGAAGAGCCCCTTGATTTTTCATATCCAGTTTACTGCCTAGTAGCTAAGCACTGTTGTAAGGTTATGCTGCTCATAGCATGAGTGATGTCACTTATTTCTCTTTCTCTATAGAGAATGTGCTTTACAAACATCCCATGAGCATTTAAAAAGCAATAGCCCAAATTAATTAATGTTTGATTGTAGTCTAATAGATAGCATGCCAATGCTGAGTTTGTTGTAACCCTGCACATTGCTTAAATAAGGAAGATTTGGACTCAGTACTCCTGGACTATGCAAGTGTTTGTGTCCCTTTTGTAAGTGCTAAGTAACTAACTCATAAGTGAGAAGTTTGTTGCTCACTGGTTTGCGTGTTGCTAACTGAAGCTATTTGATTTAACAAAAAGTTCTCATTTCCACCATGCAATGTGTTACTGTATTACACTGCTCGGAATATGGGGAAAATAATTCCCAGTCGAGAAAAACATCTGATATGCATGCAGAGCAGGAGGCTGAGTGCCTGAGCTTCCTGCCCCTGTGTCCCGTGGAGGCTCCAGCACTCCCCACAGCCAGGTATGGCAGAGATGAGACACACTTCACATCTGAAGAGATTTTGGCAGTGGATGAAGTAAAGGCTTAATGGAACGCTTCTAAATCAGCTCCCTGAAGTCTTGAAATGTGTGAGCATTTTGAGAGCTGGAAGCTCTTAGTTCACTGGCTCGTGCCTAAACCACAGGTCCCCCCCAGTGTGGAGTTATCCGTGTTACCTGGTGGGATGGGGCCTGTGTGGGAGAGCAAGGAGCATCAGATCTCCACAGAGAGGGAAGAGAGAGGCTACAGCAGTGTGTCCCAGCCTGCTGGGAACTGGAGAGGGCGGGGGCTTGACAGGCTCTGGTGTAACACAATGGGAACATAATTTTAATATATATAATATTTGCTCTGCTACAAGAGAAAACCTTTCGTTTCAGATCTGATATTTGTACTGGCTTGGTTGAAGACTTGGTGCAATTGCTTCTGTATCATGATCTGCCATAGCAATGCATTCACAAAGGGAGACACCAAGGACTGCACACCTCGGTGTTGGGGCAGGCTTTCCAATAATTCTCTCAACCATCTGAAATTATTACTATTACCCATGGCAGATCGATAATTACCCAAAAAAGAGATATTTGCACATGCTTTTGAACTGCAGCTGTCTCTGCTGTGAAATATGATTGTTTAAACACCAAAAGCACAATAGAATAATTAAAATAGCACTTGATCTCAGTTCAACTTGGACTGCATGAGGAATTGCAATGAAAAAAACCCCAACTGACTGCTTTTCAGAGGTGCTGGACTCATGCTTATAGATGGGGAAAAAGTTGGTTGTATTAAAATGTGTGAACAAGGACAGGAGATGCTTGATTTTGGTTTGCTTGTTTGTTGTGTATGCCAGTGATTCAGCTGGAAGGGGCCAACCTTCCTAAGCAATCTTCTCTTTCCAGGCAAAGGGAATTGTCAGACAGATGGAGGCACTTGGAACAATGCAGTCAAAGTCCTCCTTCACAAAGGTTTGGGATGAAGTCAGTCATCAAGCTTTTTGACTGGATTTTAAATTCATACCAGAAGGATATATGAAAATTATGATAAGGTTTAAGAACCTAAAGGATCCAAACTAGTAAATGAGCTTATAAAAAGTTAAAAGAAGTAGGGATCCTCCCATATGAAAGGTAATGATTTCAAACTTCCTAGACTTCCTTCAAAAACTCAGCTGTGTGCTTTGCTTTTTCTCAGTTCCAGGAAAAAAACTTGGACGAGGTTAGAGTTTCTTCAGGACTGGGATTTAGAATACTTCTGTGTAGATTAACACTGGCAATTACACATGGTAAACTGAACCATAAAGAAAGTGTTACTGCTCTCTGATGAAATAATTTCAAAATCCAGTCTTGGTTTTAAAGTTTTTAGAGCTGGCAGCAAAACTGCTTCATGGGATGGAAACACAATTTCAGCCTTTGAACTACATTTTTTTCTGAGTTAGAAGTACAAATACAGGTTTTTTTAGCAGACTGACACCTGGCAAAGCAAAAGGTCTGATCTTCCTGGCCATCTCTAGACTTGGTATGCAAGGACTGTATTAACTAAGATGATTCTGAGCAGGACCTTGTGGTCAGGGCAAGTGGTGTTTTAAAGCATGAGGGCAACTGGTTATATTTAAGATACATATTGTTCCCCTTGAGTACCATGTGTAGAATTGCTCCCTCTTTAGACACCTACGCTGTAGGTGCCCATACCTGACGTGCTGGCTACTCTCTTTGCAGTCAAGTGACTGTATCCTTCTGAAGTACAGATAATCTCTCTGAAACATCAGTCTTCCAATCAATTTATTTATGTTTTTGAGGTACTTGTTTCTTGCCCATGGATGATATTGTCTCCCACTTTAGCTGTGGGTTTTCTGAGGCCTGCAGTTCGGGGAGATGTGATTCCACACATCTTGTCCTTCCTATTGTGTGCCAAGTATGCTGACAGCCTGCTAATTTCAGTGTGCTGGATGTTTCAAAATACACTTTTTTGCTACTGTAATTGTAGCTTAACATGAAAACGAATGCATTTGGTCCCCTGTGTTACTGGGGAACTGTTTTGACAGCAACGCTTCAGCTGGACATTGAGCCCTGGGATGAACATGTAAATTATCTCAAAATAAGCAAGAGATCTTTAGCCAGGGACACTTTCTGCATGTAAGGTTCCCTGTTATTAGGTGTTCATTTGTCTAACTTCTTAATTAGGGGGTTTTTATGCATTGGAAGTGTCTGGAACACAGGTAAAAAGCAGGGGCACATGAGCCAAATGGAAGAGCTCAGGAATGCCATGCCATCCATAAAGTGTGGGACTAAGAGCAAATTATGGGGGAAGTACAGTAATGAACATTCAAGGCTTGCATCGTGATGCAAGAAGGAAAAAACAGAGTGGGAAGGGAAGATTCATAATGGAAAAAGCAATATGCTAAGCTGCCAAAGTTAGCTTAAATGGAGTGATTTTACAATGGCAAATATAACTGCCACAGCAAAGCAGATTTCCCACTCTGTGTGGGAGGTTTCCATGCCGTGGTGAAACACTCCTTGAGCTGCGTGGAATTACAGTCTGGATACTGTGTGTGTTGAGGGGTTCCTCTAGGTTGTGTTGGTGGGACTGATATGATCTGGAGGAGGGGTAGACTGATGTAAATGAATACTGATTTCTGGGAGTCATAAACCAGCTTGTGAGCTGCATGAGTAGGACTTCAGCATGCCTTGACAATAATGAGAGAGACAAACCATGATTCAGCTCTAATTTATGCCAGTTTCACATTAGTAAGTCAGCTGACAGCAGCAGAATTAGTCCTGAATTTTTGTGATCTAAAATCAGAACTAGGAACAGTTTGTGTTCTTGGAATTTGGGCTTCCACACTCCATCAATTTGTATCACAAAGACTACATTATTCAGGCACGAGTTGTTTCATATTTAATATCATATTACATATGTCCCTTGATGAACAAAGGACTGTAATGTAATTGGGTTCAACCATCAGGTTAAACCCTCAAGAGAACAGAGTTCAAGCTGTTAATAAATTACTGCAGAATCCTGACATAAAATTGAAGGTTGGGAATTCCATCTGTTGTTTTAATAGAGAGAGAGAACGATTACTTAAATATTTTAGAAAGGCTTGGCTGAGTAATAACCAGAGATGAGGTAGGACAGTATTTACAAGTCTGACCTACTGATTCTCTGTGCTAGCATTATAAGACAAACAATAGGAAGCTACTAAAAAACCTTCAGTTTTTCTTTTCTCAGTCTTCCAAGCTTCCCCAAAATTCTCCATCCTGAAATAAGACATAGCATTAAAAAATTATGAAGTTGACATGGCCTTAACTTCATTTCTGGAGGCATTACTGCTGTAAAATTGCAAGGTCTAACCTTGATTTAAGTGCCTCGAGTCTGAAACATCTTGCTCTGAAGCAGTCCAGTGCAGTTTTATTGCATGGTGTTGGAGTTGCTGGTGATGGAACGTAGAAAATAAGTGACTGGCTGCTTTGAAGCCGAGTGGTAGGAGCTGGGCAGAGAAGGGAGCAATAATTGGTTGAGCAAGCAGAAGAACTTGTGGTATACGACAAAAGAAAATACTATTAATTACAGCACATGTAATTTGAGCATTTTTCTTATTCTCAGAAGGAACTAAAGATGAAAATAGTGCTCAATTCAGCTTTGAAAGAGCATAGAACTGCTTAGATGTGCAATACAGAAACTAGAAGTGCTGCACATTGAGTTGTAGGTTGGCTGAGGGCTTGGAGGCAGCTGATCCTCTTCTTCCCCAGCCTTTGCAGAGGCTGTCACTGCAGTGTTCAGAGCACTCTGCCGGGGTGGAGGGGAATGCTGGCCCCCTTTGCTCCCCTCAAGCTCCTCCTTTTGGTGCCAGCACCAGCTGCTCAGCAGCGTGGCCTGGAGAACGAAGGAACAGTGGCTGTGCTGGTCAGAACGCCTTTGTGGCCATAAGCAGAGGGCCACTGCTCACTGCGGCCTGGGACTGGGCAGGCAGCAAGGGACACTGCCCAGCCAGCCTTGGAATGGCAGCTCCGTTATGGCACACACAATGGTGCTTCCTGGGAGGGACGGTGCCAGGATTTCTTTCAGTTAAAACCAAACCCGTGTTTCTGTGTCAGAATGTATAATGTTTTCGCATAACAGAAGGCTTCTGTAGTGAAGTATTTTCAAAGAATTAACATTGTGAGGTTTAAAAATACATCATATTGAATTTTTTTTAAAACCATCCCTTTTTTGTAACTAGGTCATCTATCCATTAGTTCATATCCCTTATTGCTCAGAGATATTAATATAGATATTTTTTTCATAGCATTAATCTCCTGTAATATGAATCTTTTTGTTTCTAAAATAAAACCCATTAAGCATTTTCTGGTCCATAAAAAAATACAATAATCTGATAGCCTGATTAGATATTTAATTTGGTAATGGTGCACCAGTGGCTAGGGGGAAACTGTTAAATAAACATGGAAGCATTGCTCAATTAAGTAACAATTAAATTATCCTCTTGAATCTATCCTTATACAGATCTCCCGCTTCCTTAGCAGCATTTTTAGGAACACATTAATGAAATCTGTGGAATAACTTGCAAATGCAAATTATAAATGCAATTACTTTTTGTAGTATCAGCAGACGTAGGTGACAACACAACTGCCTTTGAGTTTTTGCCAAAATGTAGAGGTATCCCATTGCATTGGGTAAGTTAATGCACATATCTTCAGCTCCTCGTGTGCACAGGGAATGAACAGGGATGGCAAAGACATTGAGGACAGAGGCAGCACTGGGGAGGACTGGTCCATGTGCAAACTGCCCATGCCTGGGCTGGTCAGACTGGGAGCTTTCCTCCCCCCTGGGCATGTGGAGGTGTTGATATGTCCTGACACCAGCTCTGAGTCCCAGGAGGCTGAAAACATTGAACAAAAAGATGAAAACCTGCTGTTAGTCCTGCCTACGCACTGGTTTAGGAAGAGGAAGGCTGGGAAGGAGGTGGGAAGCAGAGCACAGGGAGCTGGCACACGTGTCACACAGGATCTCAAGGAGAAGGGTTGCAGCTTTCTTTATGGTGCTGGAGAAGTGATCCTAAAACAGGAGCTCTGAGAGGTGTCAGGGCAATTTTTGGTTACTGCAGTAACTTGCAGTCCTTGCAGAGAGAAGTTGCTGCTGTGCAGGAGCGAGCTGGGATTGGTGTTTGTCACCACGGGTGGTGCCATTCCAGTGATAAAGGTGTTGGGGAATCTTTTCCCATAGCTCCGGGGTTCTACAGCAAACAGAGCCTGAGTGTCCCTGTGCAGTGCCGTGCCTCCGTGAGCCCCGCAGTGCCCAGAGCTGCGCTGTGTGCATCCTGTGATACCTCTGCAGCAAATTGGATCTGCTTCAGTGGACTTGCTCCAATTTATGCCTGAACAGAATTAGGCCTTCTACATGGTTTGGATTCAAATTATTGCTTGTCACAGCCACCAAAGTCATCTGATGTTAATTCATTGGAGTACTGTGGATTGTCTGTGCTCTCATCTTGTCTCTTACTGTCAAAGAAATATCCCCAACTGAAATGTATCCAGGGCTCATGCACAGCAGCTCCTCTATTTTTCTTGCAACCTGGAGGAAAGGAAAAATCTTTTGTAGTGCACAGCAACCAGAAACTAGCTTGTAAATCAGGTATAAATGACAAGAATGTTAAAATAATTCTGTGCCAAAGAAATAGCTTATAAATATTCCTTGTGAGGATTATGCATGAAACCAGTTAGCAGGAATTACTGGGGTTTAGGCAGCTGGAAAACATTGGTGTATATATTAAATGTTTTCTACTGATTGAGTGCAGCCTGTGTGTAAATATCTCTTCTTACCTTGCTTGCTGCTATGTTGCTACTTTTTGTACTACACTATGGGGCTGCTCTTGCTCTTTGGCTTGATTATTTTTTTTTTTAAGTTTTTTTTCCTCCAATCTCTTGTGGGTGACTAAAAGTCTTGGGAAATGATGGTAGAATGTGATTTGTTTTACAAGTCTGGAGGAGCTCACTACAGAAGGCAAGATGGGACCTGGAACATGGTCTTAGTTTGAGGATTGCAGATACTATGTATAACCCCTAAAAACATATGTGGACCTCATTCAGTATGAGAAAGATGTGAGATAATAATTTATTATTGCATACTTTAAATAGTTTTTCAAAAAAGTGGAGAATAACGCAACTGGAAAGATGGTTTTGATGTCTTTTTTTAAAAATTTCAGTTGGCTTAATATCCAATAATTATATACTTATTTACAGTTTTAAGCTTATGCTTTGAGAAGTTTTAAAATTCAAGAGAATTTTTGTAGGTGAGTCTTTTCAGACCTTGCTTCTGTTTGCATTATCATTCCCATGCCCCTGGCATGCTTTAAGGGACAGTGGCTTGAATCCCATAAGAACAAAATAATTTTAAATGGCAAAGGACATGTCAAAAACGTCTATTTTATTTCATAATAGAATAATTAGTCTGATTTGCAGAGGAAATGTATTTATTAGAATATATTGCTAGATAATGGATAAAAGGTTAGTTTTTTGTATTATCTTAGTAAAAATATGTTATTCTGATCAAAACATTTTAGTGGATGTTTCTCAGACATGGATGAGAGAATGGCTATTTTAGATGGCTTTCTTGTGCTCTTTTTGCCCTTTATTTCAGCAATAGGGTCTTGTGGCTTGAGCAGGTAACTAAAATATGTTACAAATCTAACCTAGATTACTGATGAATCACATGGCCTTTGGCAAGAAATAAAAGAAAAAAAAGAGAACTTGTCTCTGAAAATTATCTGCATACCAGGAGTCGGAGCTCTGTAAGGGATGATCAGCTTTTTGTAAAGAGCACTCAGGTTCTCTGTAAAGGTGCCTTGTGTTTAGCAAACAGCTCATAAAATCCAGTGAGTGAGAATTTGGAAGTGATGCACTAAAAATGCTACCTGAACTTCGTCATTACATGAGATGTGGAGAAAATGCCAGTGGGATCTTTCATGGGACTTTTATCTGCTGACTTTCAAACTTCTTTTAAGGATGTTTCCTAGCAGATCCTGTATGTCTAAGGAAGGTACAAGTGAATAGGATCCTGTATTTTGGGAGTCAATGCTTATTTACAGCTTGGCCTCATCCCACCGACCTTCTGTCGCTGACCTTTGGGATTTCACAGAGCAGTTAGTTCTGCAGAATGAACTGGCTGTGGTTTGTTTTAGACTGAGGTAATGGTGCTGTGCTTGGATGTATTTGGTTTCCTGAATCCCCACTGACGCTCACACAGAAGCATTGCCACTGTTGGAAAAGGTGAATCAAGCAGCTGAGCTCCACTTCATTTTTCTCACCTCTCTGTTTGATTTCTCCAGTAAACACTGAACTTTAAAGAACTGTAGTAACTACTTGAAATCATTGAATGTTTCAAGATTTGGACTATTTTAGCTGGTGGGATTCAGGAGTTGTGGCTGGAGTTGAACTGGACACTCAGCCCAAGTATGATCAAAGCTAAGGTACATTTTGCTGCTGTAAAAAACCCAAAACAACAACTTGGCCTAGGTGATCTTCTCTCAGTGAAACAAGTGCTTTCAAAAGCACTCACACCTCTGTTTCTGGGCCTTCTAGAAGTGCTGAGCAATTACCCATCTGCGTAGGCAAACAAGGGCCTTGAGAAACCAGATGCCTCCTGCCTTTCTGTACTTACATTGTCCCTCTATACCACGAAAATAACCTGGTATTCTCAAATATCTAAAAGCTTGACAAAATCTGTTAAGTAGCCCTGGAAACAATGGGTTCTCAAGTTTTTTTTAAGCATCTAAACTAACATTAAGTTGTCAGGTGGAGGAAGGTTGTCTCAGGAGTTGAGAGATAATGGGGAGCTGTGCCTTCTATGTGAGTGTTATAGGGCTGGGGTGGTTCTGGGCAGCAGAAGTCAATAAGGTTCAGACAGCAGTATTCATTTCAAAGGTGATGTTCCCATACCATCTGCGATTAATACATGCTACAGAATGATTCATAAAAGTGCACGGAAATGATGTATGTTTATCCAATACCTTTGGCACTCAGCACTATTCATAAAAGTGTAAGTGTTCTGCTCCCTTTGAAATAGGGACTTGACAGTGTATAGGGTTCCCTGCTTCTTGTTAGCATCTCATCTAAGCTAGGAGTGGACAGGGAACATTTTAATTTCTCCTGTGTCTCAGGGGAAGGGCAGATCCATCTACTTCCCCATTATCCTGCCTACCAGTGGTCCTAGCCATAAAGTTATAAATGGTAATTTTTCTGCTAAAACTGCTCTTGGATAAGTTGAAGATCAACTATGCAAAAGAGTCTGGTACTCACTATAGAAAAATGTAAAACACCAGCACTAGAATTCTCCTTGGACTGTACTTAAGCTCTTTAAAACTACCACAAATGTTACTGAAACAAGCAACCCCAAAACAACCCCCAACATTTTAAGGCAAAACAAGCCCTGGGCAAAAAGAAGTAGAGCCTCAGCATTCATTATACATTACAGGATGCTTATTCCTATAGCTGCAGGTGATCTAGGTACTCCATAGCAACAACCTTGAAGCATTTTTTAAAAATATTGTATCATTAAAAAGTAGTAGTTGCAGGGACTCTTCAAACACAATTTTAGTACTTGACAGACTATTAGAATTTTGGAAATTGAACTTTATTTTTATAGTCACTCTCATGACAAAGATTTTTAGCAGAAAACTTTTACTCTAAAAAACCCCATAAAATAATACTTCCCAAGTGAAGGAGTGGGGTTTCTTAGAATGCTTTTTCATGCAAGCCCAGTCCCAGAAGGAACAGCTATACTATACCACAGGCAGCTTTGAGCAATAGAGCTGGAGGGAAATGGCTGCACAGCCTGTGGGTGCACTCAGACCCTGATTAGAAAGTTGAATGAGAGCCTAAAACTTGTCTGAATTTAGAATTTACATGGAAAGTCCTATTAAAATTAGCAATTCGGTCACAGAATATTTTTGAAAAATCTCATTTTACAAGTCAAATGAAAAATCCCACTTTACAGGCCCACTTATGTTTACAATGCAGGTTAAATGGCATTGACTACCCTGTGTCAATAGCCTCAGTAAACAGAAGTGGGAGATTAGTCTAACACTTGCATTCAAGGCCCAGGGATCCAAAGTCACACGCAGCCTGACATGACAGCTCTCTGGTACCTGGTGACAATCCAGAAACTGCCCTCGGGGTAGCTCTGTGATCCTGAGCTGTTTGGTCAGTCAGCTGGGATGCAGGAAACCGACTGCGACATTTCTGCAGCGGAACAAAAAGAAATGGGGGAACTTCAAAACCTCTCACGAAATAGTTATTTTCTGCCTTGCTATGTTATCCGCTAAACTTGTCCTTCTTCATTTGGAAAGCATGGATTGCTCTGCAGCTGGGGATTGAACTGAGCCTGGCACGGGTCCATGCTGGAGGAGTGTGGTATCCACCCTGGTAGCTGTGACTAGGGCTCTTCCTTGTGCTTTAGTCCAGACTCAGGAGGCTATGTGGACACTCAGCACAAGTAATTGTGTGTGTGCAGAACAGCAAAGCTGTGGTCAGCTCGTTGCATTAGCAAGTGTTTGGTTTTAGCACATGTGAAGGGGTGCCAAACCAAGTGAATGGACCTCCAGGGCTGGAAATAGGATCCTGGTGCTGGGCTGTAAGATGGCCTCACATAACGCTCATGCTAGTGAGGGGAAGAAAAGGTTTTCTCCCCAGAATTTCAATGTTAGGGAAGCAACTGCTGGAGCTGTATTTCTTCTGAAATTACTGGGAGCTCAAAACATCAGCGGTGGTGGCTCTGGTCATGGGGGTTGCCTCTGGCTCGGGTGAGTGGGGAAAACTCATCTGGAGCTGGTTTCTGTGATGGAAAATATGGGGCCACCTTCCTTTCAGACTTCTGCTCTGTTCACTTCAGTACACTTCTTGTTCCAGCACTAGTGTGCTGGGCAGCCGGGTAGGGACGTGAGCACAGATTTTAAGTGTATTGAATACGTACAGAACAGAGCAGCAGCAGCTGCAGCGAGCAATGCCAGAGCCCAGGCCACCAAGCAGCGACCCAGAGCATCTGCTCAGTGCCTCCCCTGAGCACCAGTGCTGTGCTGCAGCAGCTCTGTGGCACTGGGAACAAATGGCCCTTTTCACTGACCGAGGGGCTGATGCTTCCAGAAAGCCATGTGTGGCCTGGGGGAGACTGCAGTGACCCAGTACAGGTCTGAAAGGGAATGTTTGTGCCAGTGTCTGATCCCTCTCCTCAGTGCACTCCTGCTTGCTTGCAAGCAGATGCTCTCCCTGTGCTTGCACATCCTGCTTGGGAAACTAATTCAGTGTCTGTGTGGTGAAAGCAAAGGTCTGAGAGCACTGAAATGAGAATGAAGGCTGTAGCACCTCCTCAAAGTAAGTGTGCCAAATGGACTCTTAATCCCTAAAATAACTGGTTTAGTAGAACACAAAATAAGGTGCTCCTTAAAAAGAAGTTCAACTGTTGCATCAGAAAAATTAACATTTAAAGGTTTTCTAAAGAAATCTCCATCTACTGGGCTATTTCTCTCGAGCCTGTACTTCTCTGTAGCCGAGTTATGGTCCCTTCTGCCTCCTCTGGAAAACTCTCCCTCACCTCAGAGGTAGAGTTGCTGGAGTGGCCACGGGCCAGAGGTGATCCTTCTCTTCCTCTTCTGCCAGCTCTGGAAATTGCCTCACCATCTGTGGGGCTTGTTCAGACCACTGAATTGGCAGAAAACTACCTCAGGGAGCTTTTTAAAGGTTCTTCCAGATGAGCATGTTCATTTAGTACTAGGAAAGGTGTAATTTTCCTGTCCCTTGGCACTGTGTTGTCTGACCAGGATGTGGGTGCCATCACAAGCTGGATGGGCAATGGAGAATATACAAAGACTCATCAAAAATCATCCTTTTTCCAAACCGAGATGGGACTCCTTACTGAAGCAGGAGGACTGTCGTATGTTGGTGTAATAAAAATCCTTGAGAATGAAAGATGAAATCCTGGCATCATTAAAATCAGTGGAAAAATGTGCTGAATGCCATATGTCTATGCTGAATGTCTTTCACCATAAAAAGTAGGGGTATTCATTAACCCACCAGGCTCTTCATACCTTGAACCTGTACGACTTAAGAGCAATTTTCTGGTGCAGGTTTTTATTTTATTTTCTGGTAACTTAGAGAAATACCACCCTCCATATACCTACTCCATGGGTCAATGCTTCCCCCTCACCTTCCCCTTTGAACTCATGAGAAAGTAAATGTTGCAATCTCTTTTCCCAGGCCCATAATATAAGGAAGTGCTCTCAGCCAGGCACACTTTAAAAGGGAAAGATCAAGGCTTAAAGAGTAATATTAAGAGCATGTAGTTACGAAATGATGCAGAAGTCTGCATCTGTGTCTTAATCATAAACCCTGGTGCTCTTACAAACCAGCACTTCTTTTCCCAAAGTCAGAAGAGAGCTTGTCCCTTGTTTTCCTGTTAGACCATGGGATAAGACGCTCATCCATGTGAAGTTTAGGTTTGCCCATGTTGCAGCTTGAGGCCATGTAGAAAATGTGGTCTTTCTGTTTTTTTGAGCTTAAAAATCTAAAGCTGCGCTCTTCCCACTGGATGGGCTGGAGTGCTGTAGAACCAAAGGCACTCTAGTTTCAGCTTCATGGAGCCTGTGGTGACAATGCAAATGCAAAAACCTTTTGCAGGATTTGAAATGTAGATTATATTGGTATTATATAGGACATCGGGGACATAGGAGTCATTTGGCATTGACTTCATACTGGCATATTCATATTCACGTTTTTCTATTTATGATCGTTTAGGAATAGGATCAGGAAATGGATATTGCAACGTTACTTGCCAAAAGCAGAGATGACTGAAACAGATGACGTGATCTTTAGAGTAATTTTGTACAATTGGGGAAAGAGAGGAGTAAAGGAGAAAACCAGTTTACATGTCACTTCTGTGAACTTCAGAATAGAAAGGCCAGAAACTACAGTGAGAAATGATCTGAAACAGTCAGCAGCATTGCTTTATGGTGAGAAATGATGATGATAAACTTGGCTAAAAAGACAGTGAGAAATTTTGTGGTGTAAAAGATCACAGCCCAGAGTTACCAGGTTCACTGGACTGAAATCAGAACTGAAACTGGATGCCAGCAGAATCAGACACTTTGGCTCCACAGAAGAAAACTGGGCAAGAATAAAGATTTTTTCATCCAAATGCCATGGCTCCAGTCCCTGACTCTGAGAAAAACATGCAGAAGAGCTTGGTTATTGTTTTCCCTGAAGATGTCTTGTACAACTTGATAAAACACAATAAATTGCATTTACTTATTAGGGTGTTTAGAATAAGGCAAAGCAGTAGGCTAAAATAGGAGCACAGGCTGCATGTTTGGAGTGACCTTTTCAGTTGCTGTTTTCTGCCCTGACCCAAGAAGCTGCACTATCATTATCCTTTCAGAATGCACTTCTCTGAAAAGAAACCTTATTTCCTCTTTAAATCTCCATGAAGACTACTTTTTTTAGCCCAGTTCCTTGAGCTCTTGCTATTATAACTTCAGCTAAAAACTTCTGGTAGCAGCAACTTCAAGGATAGTCGGGAAATTGGGATCAGCTGCCCTGCCAGCCTTGGTTTTCCTAAGCTAGATGAACCACTTGCTTCCTTCTACCAGAAATCTCATCTGGTGTGAGACTCTCTTGTTTCCTCTAGTCTGTGTTGGCTTTACCAGTTTGTATCAGCTTCTGTGCTTACTCCTAAAATGATTTTGGAACTGGTTATCATGTGGCTACTTCTGAAGTCCTTTCCCTACGGTTTCCCTCACTCAGCAATTCCAGGTCGTTTTAGCTAATTTTCTTAAAGAAAATCCCAAGACTCTAGCGTTAATATTCTGGGTGACTTCAGGAAAGTTTTTCACCTAGTTTCCCTTCCTTAAGATTTGCTCTTATGGCATGAAAATCATAGTTAGAGACCAGCATTTGTTTCTTTTTCCATTTAACTAAACTTAAGCAAGTAATGATAACTTAATTCAAATTTATTTTGCATGTGCAACTCTCTTATAGTGTGGTTTCTAAAAGTCTAAAACCCACCTTGTTTGTGGGTTCGATAATTAATTCATAAAGAAATCTGCCAGCTGTCATGTTAGGGAATAACTTTGTCACATCATTAGTAGAAAACAGTGGTTCCTGTGAGCAAAATTAAGATTTCTCCTTATAGAATTCTTGTTGGTGTTCACCTTCCTAATATGAGAGTGGGTTTCAATCATACGTTATTGCAGAGATCTTAGCAGAACCTCTTATGCTTCTTCCACATCTTGAAAAGGTTTATATCTTTAACTACGCTGGCCTTGCTTATTTCATTATAGTTTATTACATCATTATTAAATAATTCTACCTCCCGGTAATTGGTTTCTTACACACCTTTTTTTTCTTAGTGTTAGCTGCAGGTACCTGTACTGGGGTTAGGGTGAGGTTGCCTTGGTTTTGAGCGTCTGTGTAATGTCTTCAGTCAAACATTAGCAAGTTTCTCTCCATTTCTCTGTTCAAATTTCTTGTATTACACAAGACAGTAAGGGCAGGCATCCATTTTCAACTACATCAAAGCTTTACATATAAATTTGGCTATTTAACATCTATTGAGCAGTCAGAGCAGACTGCCACAGACCCAGGGCTTTACCTGCTAGTGTGTATGTGCATTGACTCACTGAGTGCAGGAGCTCAGCTCTGCAAGTGAAGTGGTTACATCAGGCCTCCAGCCTGCTATCATCTGAGGTGCCCTTAAAACAAGTAAATATTTATGTGATAATTAACTATTTTACAATAACTATTTTACTGACTTTGTTGAAAAGCTCAGTAAACGACAAAGAGATTGCAGAAGGATCTTGTTCCCCAAGATCTGTTGAACCTGAAGAAACTGTTTTTTAGAAATCAGCAACTGACCAAGATAGTGTTTGATCTGAAATACTGGGGCAGCAATGTCATCGCTGTGGTCTGAGGTTGCAAGTATCTTGCTCGGTGCTATGCAATAGGTTATTTAATCTTCCACATTTTGGTTCTCTGCCCAGCAGATAGAGAATCACATTTAGCTTTCTCATAATGGTAGCTTGTTGGGATTAATTTCTGTAGGCTGCTGAATTTGGCAGATGAGGATCTTCATAAATCAGACAATCTAGACATAAATTGCAATCTGGACTCCTCCTTTGGGACTCCTTTGGAAGGCAAGTACATTGAGACATTTTCTCTTGGATTACTGTACAGCAAAACTGATGTAGAAATACTAGCCAGTTTTACTTTTTTAGCATTTTCAATATGTCCTGTCTGTTACAGAGCCTATTATTCCTGATAAGACGATCAGAAAGTTGTGTTTTGAAGTGTGGACTGTTTGTTCCTCACCACAGTTGTCCAGGGCTCATCCTGACTCGCTCATGTGATCATGTGCCCAGAGACCAGCTGCAGTTTCAAAGTGGATTTGCTGTGCAGCAGTAGAAATCTCTTGGAAAATAGGTAATCTGATATATTAGTTTATATCAAACCATGAGGACTATTATTCATGCTGTTCCTGGTCTTCATCATCGTGGCTGTCAGCCTGATATCCTTTCTAATCAGCTGGGTAGACAGGGTTTAAAGCCTCAGGCATATATATGAAGCGGAGAAAGAAGCAGCACTCCAAGGCTGCCTGGCAAAGGTAGCCTCCTCTGTCAATGGGGAGGAAAAGAGAAGGATGGAGGTCACATTGAGGGTTTTTTTTATTTTGTTGTGGGTTTGGTGGGGGAGGGGGGTTGATTTTTTTTTTTTTTTTTTTTGTGTGGGGGGGAGGGAGGGGCAGACATGCAGTGGTGTAGCCTTTGCCTGTGTTTGATTTGGCTTGAGAAAGCACTGCAAACCTGTAACGCACCTCTGCGTCCTAAACTGGAACAGCAAACTGAGATAGCCCTAAACCTGACCCTGGGGACTCATGTGGGACTGTTGTCACTCAGGTCCATTTCTTAGAAATGCTTTTAACACGTCTGACTAAATGGAGCCAATCTCTTGATGAGATAAACTAGTGGATTCTTTTTATCAAGTTTTGCTAACCACAAAATCTGCCAGTCATTCCAAAAGTGCATGAAATGCTTTGGAAGAGAGAAAAATATATGCCAGATTATAAAGGTAAGGTTTAAAATATGTAGCTATCTAGATAAATGGGAATACTGGAAATATTCCTGAAAATACTTATGCATATACTTAACCTTAAGCATAGACATAATTCTATTAACTTCAGTGGGACTATATATATTTCTAAAGTGAACCACCTGTGTGTTTGAGAAGACAAAGCCATTAAGCTTCTCTGCATGCAGAATTTGATCCTGTGACTAAGTCTTTGTGTATCATGCAGTAAATTTACCCTGAAGCTTGCCATAAAGTCAGTGCTTTTAAAGACTATATTTGAAGAGCTCCAGTAGAGTCTCAAGGCAGTTATAATAGTGTGTATTTGATTTACAGCATGCCATTGAATTAGAAGGGTATTTGAAAGAGGATTTATGTTAAAATAATGTAGACAGTGATTTAGAGCATGGATTGTGGCCATAAGTATGGGCAAAACAGAAGAGTTTATTGCAGCAAACAGCTCATTGCCTTCTGCGGAAAAAACACTGAAGTAGAAAATTTGGAGATTGTCATCTTGGCTGAGTATATCTGTTAACTAAAAATACTGGTCAACACATGGCTTTTCAAAGTAAAGAGGACTTTCAACAACATTTTGTGTAACCAGTACTGGATAGAATTATCAATGAGCTGGAACAGTGATTTGGAAAGGAGAACCATGGAATCAATAAACCAGCTGGGACAACGAATCCAAGAAATATACATTTCTTGGAAAATGACAAAGCATTCTGGCAATAAGTGCTACAAAAGAAAGTTGTTCTGAGAATTTTGCCAAATTCTTCAACAATACTGAGATGGCTCCTGAATAGACACATGCCTTGACCTGATTAGTAAACATTTGGGTTTTATACAAAAATGTAGAAATGAAATCTTAAAATAATAATTTCAAATCTTTTTTATAACTCTGTCGACCACTCTCAGTATTGTTTTCCTAATTTCTTATTGGAAATTTAAAATGCAAGGCCAAAACATCAGCTGGCATAAATTACCTGACTTTTGTGAAGACGAGCTGATATTAATGATACAGGGCTTAATCTGTCTCCTGCAACATGTCTATTCCCTGCCTTTAATCACAGCCTGCTATTTTGGATTTAAGTGGATTTTAAGATACACGAGGCTGCTCTGAAAAATGAAAACTAATTTTCAGCATAAGGCTGAACTTTACATACATTTGTAAAGTGAAAACTATGAAAACCCCCTCGGTCTGAGCTTGCACTGGAGACGGGCAGAGACCACAGTGACTCATTTGGTACCAAAGCGCATCTGGGCGAGCACAGAACGCTTCCTGCTGCTGCACGGAGGAGCGCTCGGCTGTGCCGGAGGTGCGACGGGCGGAAACAGTGGGACTTGTACAACTTCTTGGTTTGGATTACTCTATAATTCTGTTACAAATAGCTGATTAGGGGGTTGCCAGGCTTATCAGTTGAATTCTCAGGTTCTGTTTTGTGGGGTTTTTTTAATGCTAACACTTGGAAAACAAACCAGTAATGATCCTCTGTGTGAACTTGGGCTGCAGTTCCCTGCTGAGAGAATCCGGTCAGGCCGCGTCACCCATGAAGAAGATATCCTATTCATTCTTACAGCCTGAAACCCCTGTGTAAAACCTTCCTGGATTCACTGGGAGAGGCAGCCCTGCTTTCTGTACCAGCAGCCTCTTGGGTGAAGTTCCTCCCCAGGACTGTAAGGATACAGCGGATAAAAACTGATACGGGACAAATGCCGAGGACAGAAAGGTCTGTGCAGTGAAACGATGCATGAAATATTAAGAGGGCGGTGTTTGGCAGCTTCATTAGGAGGCCAGGGGAAGCATTCTGCACACCAAGAAAGGATGAAGGCAACTGTGTCTTGGAAACTTGACAAAGAGATCTTTGTGTTCTCCTCTCTTGTTTGGTTTAACATCGTCACACTCCTCTCTCTTCCCGGAAAATGCTCTCAGCCAGAGCAGAGGACCCTGTGTTTCTGTTTGGGTGGATGTGCAGGATGTCCATCCCCTACCCCTGACACACTGAATCAGTCTCCTGCTGGATCCACATGGATTCACACAAACTATGGGAGTGGACAGAGGGAGCTCTCCTGCTCTTGTTTCAGGCAGGCTGTACATTCAGCCAGACATTTCAAGATCAATTATTCTCAAATTTGAGTTTACATACAAGCTAGTGAATGAAAGATTTTTGAAAACTTGAATGATTTTTTTTTTTTTAATGGGAAAACACAACTTTATCCCAGTGCTCAAGGGATGATGTGTGCCTCAGTCCAACACGGAGAGAGTTGATGGCAAGAGCACAGAGGATGGAGCTCATAAATAAGTGGCAGCAGAGCTGCTCAGAGTGCTGGAAATTGAAGAAAATTAACTCCCTGCAAAAAGAAGGAAATTGACAACATAGGAATGTGGAAGAAAAAAGTAGGCTAAAGTTAATTATTTTGACAATATTTGGGAAAATATATCAGAATAGACAACGTTGAACTGAATGTAGTCAGATCACAATTCCTTTTTTGGACATGAAAATTTCAAAATCATTTAGTAATATAAACTTCTTACCCCGAAGGTAGTTGCAGAGAATATTAAGAAAATGTTCTTTGAATCACAAAATGCCAATTAACATTCTCAATGTACTTTATTAACATTACAGACAGAAAAAAAAATTACAAATTGTAAATATTTCATAGACACAGATGAATAGGCAGTAAAATCTAAAGAGCTAAGGACAGGAAACCATTTTTTAGGTAAATTAATCAGGATGCATGGAAGATATTTTTCTACTTCTGCTGAAGTAGAAGTAAGAAACAGCGTGGCTGCTGCTTGTGACAGAGAAGCATCCTGTTTCATATGGAAACAAAGTGCAACTTCTTTTGCCAGAGGGCTTTAAGACACTTTCCACCACAAGTACTCATCCTTTAGGCCCCTTTGCCTCTTTCTCAGGCACCTGTTGGCTCCTTCATGGCTCTGCAGAGGTAAATCCCCTGTGTTAGATGGAGAAGTCAGCAAAGGCAGCAAGGCAGCACAATGACCTTGCAGGTCACAGGTCAACCAGTGCTTGTCCCAGTTGTTCAGGATCCTATTTGCCTCACAACCCAGCTGCAGGACAGATGTTTTCAAATAGCTTCTTCTAAAGCTCTGAGAAGACTGTAGACTTCAATTTTATGATATCAAGAAAAGTATTCTCTGTTGGCAGACATTTTCATGGCCTGCTTCTAGAAATGCTTTCTCTTAAATGCTTAACTGTGAGCAGTCACCAGGAAACAGGGATCCCTTGCTCATCCCCAGTTAATGCACCTGGGTTTAGTGCTTGGTTTTAAACGGCAGGGTGAGTTTAGCAAAAGAGTAGCTACAGAAGCAGAACTGTCGTACTTCAGTAGCTATTTTGAGTGTTACAGATCTCCTGTGTAGCTGGATACAGCAGATGGACTGGAGGGATGCTGGTTTGTTGCTTGCATTAAAGGTGGTTTGCACTGATTCTTCTGTTGCAGGGAGTGAAAGCCTTCAAGTGTTTGGTTTGAGAAGTGCAGTGAGGTACTCTCTTTGTTTCTCAATGAGTCAGAAACAAAATAGGTAACACAAATATCTTTACTGGTAGTGGATGACTGTTCCTCTGCCATATAACTGTGTGATGAAAGAAGATTTACTTCATGAGTAATGCCCAGATTTGTTGAAAATATTGGTTGACTTCCTCAGCAGGCCAGAAATCATCTTAGAGTAAAACACAATATATTATTACTTCTCTGGGTTACTGCTGTTACAAGTTGATGACTGCATGATGAGAAATTTAAATTTTTCAGTGATAACATTTAACAGAGGCAGTCTCAGGAAAACAAGAGAGGCAATCACAAGCATTTGGGTAAGTGCATGGGCACTGCAGTTAGATCATTTCAAGAATCCCTTACTGTATCCATCATAAAAACAACCTCTATCATGTGAGAAGATTGGTAACACACTCTGTACCCTACATGATTTTCATTCAGTCTGTAGCTTACAAAACTGAAAATAAGTTGCATCACATCACAATCACAGTATATCATGTCTCCAGGCTAAACTAGAACTCTTCTAAGGAGGTCCTTCAGTTCAAACTAAGTTTTATTTACTTAACCAATGCCTGGAAATACCCTACAGGGTATTTCACTGTGGTAAGGAGTTCATTCTTTCTCTCTTTTTTTTTTTTTTTAAGTGTACTGAATGATTGATTATACCTAATTGTCATCCCAAGTTTATACACTGAAGAAAGAAATTCCTTTTGCAAGATTCTGACCGTATTTTGTAACATATTTGAGGAACTCTCATATGGATTACATCTCCTGAGTCTGCTGGTGCCTGACATATGTTCTGTGAAAAAGAAAAATGACGTATTGTTTTGTAAAACTATTCCCCCTGTCTTCCCACTTGCCAAACTTACTATACATTATGTGAGGGGAAAAAAATGTCCAGAATGTTTCAGGAAAAGTGGAACAAACAAATGCAGTTGACTGTGACAGCAGTGGATATACTTATAAGTGTAAATGCTGGTATCAGGAATATTCTTTAAGGTCTCTGAAATGCTTTCACTTGGCGTATTTCAGATGGCCTGGTTTGTACCCTGTGGAACAGGCCCAGCCCTGTTTCTATATATAAATTGAGTGTTATTTAGCAATACTAGGTGTGATGAGCAAACCATGAATGATAGATAACAGCTTTCACAATGCTTTTTGAAATGCACATCGATGAGGCTTTGCCATAGGAGCCTGTATACAAAATACCACATTTGACAGTTAGCATTAAAGAAACTTATGAGATAATAGAGCAGAAAGAACACGTCCTTGGACTATTTTATAGAGTGCAATTACATTTTAATGTGTAAAAGGTCCTTGAATGATGAATTTTAGCTTTGTTTTCTCAGGAAATCGCAAGAGAAATAAAAAAAATGATCCTTGGAAATGAGGATTTCAAGACTATTGTATTCCAATATAGTCCATCAGATCTCATGTGCTACTTCTGATGCTGTTTGGATAGAAACATGAAGAGATTAACTACTTCAAGAAGTGGTGATGATAAGGATGTAGTGATCTTCTTCTTTAGGGTCAACACCAAATTCAGGACCTAAAGTGATGCCCTCTTGCTTGGTGTCTTGAGCTCTTAGGCTCAGTCCCATTGTGTCCATCCACATTGTCTGGCTGACTGCAGCTCACCACAGCTCTAAATTGCATTTCCCACTCACGCTGTAGTGTGCAGGATGAGGTTTCTCTTTGGTATCACATGTGTTTGCAGGGATATTTGGAGTCTAAACATGTTGTGTGCATGAAAATGAATTTTTGTTTTGTCCTGTTTTGAGTGCTTCTTTATCCCAGGCCCTGGTGATGCCTAAAGAGGCCAACACAGAAACAGAGACCAGACAGGAGTAAGGGAATAAAGGTGGATATTTATTTGAAAGGCCTTCAGAGGCACACCCTGGGCAGGCCAAAGGCTGCAACCAAGATGGACCCCGAGTCACAAGTTCTTCACACTTTTATAGCTTTGGTCCATTTGCATATCAACCCAATTTCACCAATTAAACTTTAGCTAATGATGGAATTTCCCCTCAGCTTGCCCCCCTTCTCAAGATGCTGGGTTACACATTTTGGGCCTAGGCCGGGCTGGGTGTCCTTGGAGAGCAGCCTGGAGAGGCTTTGTTCTGTCTGTCTCAGCATGAGAGAGCAGCAGCTCACAGGGTACAGGACACTGCAGAGTTACACACTGGGAATGCAGAATCTGAAAAATATAAAAGTTAAAACGTAAGGCATCACTGGCATTCATAGAGAATTTCAAATGCCCTGTCTACTAGAATGGTGACAGGACCATGCACAACCGATCCAGGAGGTTTCTGAAGTGTATTGAGGACATTTTGCTGTGGCAGGTGATGAAAGAACTGATTGCTGGGCCTGTTACACACAAAGAAGGAAGAACTGGTTGAAAAGGTGAAAGTCAAGGGCAGCCTTGGCTGCAATGACCGTGAGACTTGGCAAATCCCCACGTAAAACAGACTTGGAGGAATAAGGGGCCCAGGAGAGCAAGTCAGTCTTCAAGGACAACCTCCTTAGGGCATAAGCATTGTCTACTGCAATATATGGAAATTAAAGCAAGGGTAACACTTGGTCACTTGTGTTACACTCGTAACACTTGTTCTTGGGTACACTCGTGGTGGGTGGAGAGGGCAGTCCTGACCCAGCTCAGACCCACACAGGGAGCACACTGAAGAAGAAGAATGAGATGGCAGCCCAGGAGGTATTCAGAGACACTTCTTGAGAACGCAGAGAAAGAACTGCAAAATCCAAAGCTCAAGTTGAGCTGAAATTAGAAAATGATGTAAAGGGTATAAAGGGACTTCTTGTGCTTATATGCCTGGAAAGAGTGGCCAGTGTCAGCCTGGGTCCAGTGACCACACAGCAAGTCTGTTGAGATGAGGCAGGTTCAAGGTCAAGCCAGGAAATCAAGCCAGCAGGTCAGGATCAGGGAGGTAGGAGACTGGGCACTGACACAGCTGCAGCACAGCTGCAGTGTTGCTCAGGCACAGGCCAAGTGCAAGAGCCTCAGCTTGAAAGCAGCTCCCAAGGGATGGAGAGGCAGGCAGGCCCTTGCTGAGGTTGTCTCTAGCTTTATTCCCAACAAACAGCTCAGATCAGCAAAAAGGCTGACCTTGAACTCAGTCAAATAAACTCCTGAACCAACTAAAATCCTGGCAGGGGGAGTTGAATCAGGGCCCTGATGCACTACAGGCTGGGGATTTGCTGTCCAGAAATCAGTATTGCAGAACAAAACCTGGGGGACCTGGTGGACAAGGAGCTGCCTGTGAGTCAGCAACATGCTCTCAGTGAAAAGAGGCTGACAGCGCTCCAGGCTCTGTGAGCAAAAGGCCAGGCAGCCTCTGAAGGGGAGGCATTAGTCCCTCTGTTTGTTTACTCTGCCCCATTTCGGGCTCCCCATCACAAGAAAAGGAAACACTAATGGAGGGCCAGTGGAGGGCTGCCAAGATACTGTGTGGCTGGAGATTCTGAGGGAGGAGGAGCAGCTGAGAGATCTGTGCTTGTTCAGCCCTGAGGAGAGGTGGCTTCAGGGAGAGCCCCCCTGGTGTAAGCAGCTACCAAGGGGGGTGAGGAGAAGATGGAGCCCAACTCTTCCCAGAGGTGGACAGAGGCAGCAAAGATGGGTTGAAACATGAGAAATGTTGACTTGATACAGTCATTTTCTTTTTTGCTGTGGGGGTGGTTGAACACTGGAGCGAGCAGGATGCCCAGGGAGGCTGCAGCATCCCCCACCCTTGGAGGTGCTCAGAACCAGCCTGCACGAGGCCCCGAGCAGCCTGCTCCAGGCAGGAACCAGAGGGGAGGGGACCATCCCACAAGTGGGATTTCAGATGGCACCAAGGTTCTTTGGTGTGCTGTTACAATGCAAGTCCGAGGACAGAGGTTTGTACTTAGCAACACTTCTGACTCTCAGGAACACGTACACATTATTCTGCTCCAACATCTGCTAATAATAGAGTATGAAGCAACACGACTTTCTAATGGAACTGTTGAGAAGAGCAACAGATGGAAAATTCTGTGCAAAATAAGTCATATCAGTATGATTTAATTTTTGTGTTTGCCTGGGACTCTTACAACAAAACAGCCTGATTCTGTGGCAGAATTACAGCAACCCTTGAGAACTGCTATGAACCTTGTTCCCTTTACCACCAGTGAGGAGAAAAGCCCTGAAATAAAACAGTGAGGTGGCTCCACAGGCTTGCTGCTGTCATCTTTCTGAACTCTCTCAGGCACGACCTCTCAAATGCCAAACAGTATGGTGTCCTACCACTCTTTGCTCTTAAATTGAATCTACAGCTCCAGTGGTTAGGGTAGGCAGCGGGACTAACCCCAGTACATACAGCCATCAGCTGTGTTAATGCAGTAGGGCTGTGCTGTCCCAAGGATAGCCCACTGGCCTTGCTTTTCTGGAGCTGTTGCTTCCTTCTTCTGATCTCATTTTACCCAGATATTAAACTCAAGAATTTCTTCAGTAAGCATTCTAATAAATATGGCAGTTTATTGTATTAGTTAATTACTGGGATTACACTCACATCTGTTGTGCTTAGAACCTCCTCACCTGCTGTCTTTGGTACCTGACGCAGTGGTGAGTCAAAAATAGCAAATGCATGTAGGAAGCTGAACCCATCCACCTGAAGTATTTGTAGCTGTTTAGCACAATGACAGCTGGGTCTGTTGTGGTCACACCTCTGAATGAAGAAACCTGCAGAAGATGTATTTGATATTTCAGTGATTTACCTGTGATCCAGTTGCATAACAAGGTGCTAAAACAAACAGCAGTGTAGGAAGTCTTCCTTAAAAACTTGCCATATACCTACATTAGGATTCATACACTACACACGGATATAGTTTTTCCTTTATAGAAAAAAAAATTAATTCATTATGTTAGAGAGGAATTTGCTTATTCCTAAGAAGAAAGGCTGGCATTGGTGAATTATCTTACAGAATTAGTTATGAGCAAAGCACCCTCAACAAAACATAAGGACAAACTGCTGGCCAAAGAAGCTGGCACTGGGGGCTCCCCATTATGTCAGCCACAACAACAGAACAGGGTTAGGGATATTCTGCAGGATCTTTTCATAGGGGAAACCATAGAGTGATTTTTAATCTTTTAATGCAAGAAAATATAAAAATATACCATCTCTATTGGCTATTTGTAAATGATATACCATTTGTAGAGCTGAGAGACTGGCTTTTTGAATAACTAATTTTCATATAAAACATCTGTCAGTATGCTGGTGCATACAGAGGGCCTTAATCCATGGTAAGTAAATAGCTGGAAACCGTTCTTTTAATATTTAGTATTCCTTGATTTACTCTTTGAAATTTTTTGGTAGACGCAGCAGACAGTTTCTACAGCAGCCTATAGACATTTTAACACATCTTCATTTTAATGAAGTTCAGTTTTTAATTTTATGTACATTTGGCCTTACCACAATAAGTCCACATTCAGAAGATTACAAGAGTATGAAATTTTTATGTCTGATAACAAAAACCAGTTTCATACTGCTTTGAATAGAACTTTTTTAAAAAGCTCCATTGTAGTTTTAATGAGTACCAGATTCATCAGGTAGCCTGCAACCTTCAGCATTTAAAATATACATTTGAGAAGTACGAGGAGTATATTCTTGCCTAAAGAGAACTGAATTTATTCAGCAAGAAAGCGTTCAATCTGGTAAGAAACTTTTACTTGCAAATGACTTGAATGAGTGATTTCCTTCTCCTGAATCCATGCATATTGAAAGATGCTGCCTGACCCTGCTGCTTCAATAAAAAGTTCTTCCTTAAGCAAACTATCTGCTGGGCTGAAAAAATCTCCACAATAATCACTAAGTGTAGGAAAGAATTGGGTATATTCCCTTAATGTTGCCATCAATGTTTCTTGAAACTTTCTTGGAGATTTTTTTTCTATGCAAAGAAGAGAACAGCTTTTTTCTTTTTTCTGTCTTTCGTTTCTTTGAAGTTCCTAACAGGGAGGCCGGCTGCAAGGTGTCTGACTCGCATCTAAACTGGAACTGGGCAAAGACCACCCCTTGTTTTCAAACACTCCTATGAATAATCAGCATCCACTGGAAAGCATTTGATATTTGCTGGCTGAAGGCTGGATTTGGGCAGCAGACCTGAAAGGTGGCTTATTCTACTGTTAGATTGTGCCAGCTGTCACGTCTGAATAAATTAGAAATCCACCCAAATTTTCTAAATTGTCTATGAATTGAAGTTAATATGCATAGAAATATTACTCATGTTTAATTTCTAAATTAATTTACGTCTAAACAACTGAGAAGGCATCCAGACTGCATAGGTAAAGCAAATGTCTGGTTAAACCTTACAAAGGCTTGTAAATATTTACTAAATGCATACTTCACATTTTCTGTAGATTATGATGCAAATCTATCTAACAAACAAAAGGTATTATGGATCAGACTGCAAAGATTTGCAAGTACTGACACTAAACCAAATGCTGAGCTAATACAGCCGTATCATGAACATTTAAATTTTTGAGTGTCTTTTCTCTCAAAGCTCTGTAGTTTGAAGTTATGTTCATAAAAGTTCCCCCATCTCCTTTGTTAAACTTGTAATTAAAGCTGACCTGATTAGAAGACCTGCTTTCTCAGTGTTGTTGGGAGGACACTTTGATTAGAAAGCCAGGGAATCCTCATTTCTATCCAAGCAATGATCTCTGCCCAGGAGTCCCCTGATTAATTAATGAGGATGTTTACCTGGGTGTGTGAGTTTGGGCAGACTGGCCTTTGTACACAGCCTGGCTGCAAGGACAATGACAGCTGGTGGAATGCAGCATCCCTGAACCTTCATGATAACATAGCACAAGCTTCACATGAAACTCCTCACCCAGCCATGGCATGGTGTCACTTTTGGTCCACCTTAAACCATAATCTGTTCTTAAGCAGGAAAACTTAAGCTCTTTCCAGTGCACTTCTGAAAAAGTAACATTGAAATGTTAAAAAAGATCATGCAAGGAGTCAATAAAAATGTGGAATACTTGTAGACATGTATATTCTATATATTTAGTTAATAGGCTTCTTGAAAGAGACCTATTTCAAATCTTGAAAGAGACTACCTTTAAAGAAACTGAATGATGAAATCACATAATGCAGGTATGTGGGGTTTTTTACAAGTACAGTATTTTGTCTTTAAGTATTGTCTCATGACAGTGTTATGGCTAAGAAGTTTAATGGGGATATTGATGTTTATGAATTTGGTGGTTTGGAAAACTTTGCATAGGGGAGATGACATAGTCACTCATTTACAGCTTGGGATGGGTGTGTCTATGAGTCAAACAAGGTGATAAAAAGCCCAAACCTCCAACCCCATTAAAAGAGGGGTTGAGAGCAAACTCTCATTCTGAGAGATGCTTTCCAAGTCTGTGAGCTGATGATGTTGTCAGGAGATGTACTGATAGCTGCTGAGATAACATAAACCTACTGTAACTTATTTGAGGGAACAAGGACTAAAACAGACCCAAGTACACTCAGGGGTGAGTGAAGAAGTAATTTTTGGTACAAGGTATAAACTGCTGATCATATCAAAGCATTCTAAAACATATTTATTATAGAGTGGGAAACTTCATCGTTTTCGATTTTGCCATTTTTGACAAAGCCATTGGTGTTCCCAGGGGAAAACATCTCTTTCAGCAAGCTCTGCTAACAATGTTCTGAAGGAAATCCCTTTATGGGTTTCAGCAGCACCTAAGAGGAAGATCACTTTATTAGTAGTATGCTTTACTATTAAATGATTTGTACCTGGCTAGTGAGGAATTCTGTGATACTTAAGGTTCATTAATTGACAATATGTGTGCTCCAGCTTATGGTGATAATGAAGGTTTTCTACCTCTCAAAGCCTTGCTGGAGTTATTTGGGTGGGAGATTTAGACCTGTACAGAGTTGGATTCAGTCAGTGATCCCCAAACCCCATTATTTCATTGGGTGGCATTTGTTTGTAGGGTAAATTCTGTTTCCTGTGCTCCCTGTGAATCTCCCTGCACAAAACATGGGTGCTGACAGTTTGCATTAGGATACAAAATCCCCTATGTTAAATACTGAACAGAGTAATTTTTGTCTTCAGAGGTTTTGTGCTTTTGCCTTCCCTCTGTCCCTTTCATATTTTCACTGCCAAAAGGAAATCACTGCATGTGTGAATGTAGTGGTATCAACTCAAAAAAAGTAATTGGCTTGTTGTGGAACTTCTCTTCCTTGCTCCACCGTTTCCAAGTGACATGATGTGTGGCCATTTCTTGTCTGTTTCTCATCTCCCTTTTGGAGATCTTAACCCTGCTTTGCACCACTTTTATAGACCCAAACCCACATGGTTTCAATTTGGCAGAGAATGGCAGATTGCTAACAGAAAGGATGTGGATGCTTGTTTTGGCATTTTGTTTGGTGTTTTTCATCTACATCTCCTGTTGTTTCCATACATGAGCTTGGTTGTAAACTAGAAAGTATGCTCTGTGTTTTGTGAGGTTGATAACAAATCTCACGAGGTTTGGGAATCTCATGAGGTTTCCTAAGACCAAGTGCAAGGTGCTGCTGGAGTGAGTCCAGAAGGAGACACCCAGTTGATCAGAGGGATGGAGCACCTCTCCTATGAGCAAAGGCTGAGAGAATTGGGTTTGTTCAGCCTGGAGAAGAGAAGGCTTTGGGGTGACCTAATTGCAGTCTTCCAGTACCTGAAGGGAGCCTACAAAAAACATGGAGAGGGACATTTTACAAGAGCATGTAGTGACAGGGCAAGGGGGAATGGCTTCAAAATGAAAGACCGTAGGTTTAGATTAGGTGTTAGGAAGAAATTCTTTACTGTGAGGGTGGTGAGGCCCTGGCACAGGTTGCACAGAGAAGCTGTGGCTGCCCCGTCCCTGGCAGTGTCCAAGGCCAGGTTGGATGGGGCTCTGAGCAACCTGGGAGAGTGGAAGGTGTCCCTGCCCCCAGCAGGGTGCTTGGAATGAGATAATCTCTAAGGTTCCTTCCAACCCAGGCCATTCTGTGATCCTTGAGATGGAGCTGCCCTGATAGGATTTCCACTCTTCTCTTATCTGATTCAGATGAAGTAGACTTTTGGATATTTTTTCATCCAGCCTCTTACTCCAAAGCATTAATAAATTTGGGAGAAAATTAAGGCTTGTAGGTCCAATTCAATTTACATGAGACCTCTTTTACTGCCAGCACGTAAGAGCTGAATTGTGTAAGTATCTGTATCAGTTTTAAAGCTCCTTTACATTATCACGCTACAAAGATGACTTAATGAATATTCACCACTGGTAAACTACAACTGAAGATTGAGTAGGAATCTTCATCTCTAAATTACCTGTTTTTCAGTTGCTCCTATCTACAAAACAAATGTTCATCTCCCCCACCTCCAGCAAATCCTCTTATATCAGTTCCTATGCTAATCTTTTAGATATAATTTAGGTCGAGGACAGCCATTTTCATATTATGCAAAACATAAAGTAAAAGGCTTTGTGTCTTCTGGATTACATGTAGAACAGCTGACTCTGAAAAGTCCAAGGATCATTTGCTTCATGGTTCTAATTTGGAGCACAAAACCAAAGAGTAAAGAAAAGTAAACTAGACTCACAGCTTCAGAATATACTAAATTAATCAATTTTCTGCATATCTATGAGGTTTTGCTTTCAGTTTTTCCTTCTTCCTTAACCCTCTTCCAAGTAAAGGCTGAAACCAAGGCAGTAGCAAGAAGTGGTTTTGAACACCAACACCTTTCCTAAAACATCATCTTTCATTAAAAGCTGCTGTGGTTGCAAAACAGTCTTGAAAACATGAACTAAGTGTAACCTGGGCAGAGAGTCTGCTTAAGCTTTCACGGAGTCTGAAATAATAGCTCTGAGAGATGTGAGTCTCATCTCAACAGGGTGTTCTCTCATATGCCTTCTATTTTAAACCTGAACTTTCTCTACTCTTCCTGCTCTTCCAGGCAGGCGAGGTTTAGTCACTGCGTGCAGTCAATTCACCCCAGTGACAAGGCATGTATTTACTTTGGGAAAGAAACCCTACCTATATTTTCTCCAATTACGATAAAATGAAATCTAAGGGACCCAACGGTCCTATCTGCCAAGACAGAGCCCAGTCCAAGAGTGGCTGGAATTGCATGGCAGATCAGCTTGACAGGCCGCCAGACTACTCTTCTGTCTGCAAAAGTGGCAGGCATCAGCAGCTTAAGAGAAGAGAGAAACAAATTCACACTAGACTTATAAAATATTTACTGTAATTCAAAATACAGATTTACTGAAATCCCAAAACATGGCTTGCTTTTTTTTTTTTTTTTTTTTTTGCTTTCTCGTACACTTCAAATGGAAATTTTCCACAAGTAAAATGTCTCAATATTTGGATAATCATCCAATCCAAATTCAATCTTGTTAAAGTATTGGCCATTCTTGGCAGAAAACACTTCCAAATTCTGTGTGCTTTACAGTAGGTCTGGGGGCAGAGAGGGAGGGCAGAGGGGAGGCACACAGACAGAGGTACAGACACAACTGTGATTGTGTCCCACATCCTTCCCTGTGTGCCCTTTCTCCCATACCCAGCTTTACCAGGTGTTGCTGGAGCCTTTTTGGTTCTGTAAAATCCCTGAATGCTGGATGCCTTGTTCTTCCCATCCCCTTGCTAGAGCAGATATGGGCACTGGTCCCCTCTCTCCTGGCTCTTTAGTCCAGACTGATCCCACCAGAGAAGTTCAATTTAACAGTGGGTGAATTAACGCTGCCTGCTGTGAGGGCCTCTCATGGTATACAAAAATTCACGTTTAATGCTTTTTTTCTAAAAAACCCCTGAGCTACACGAAGTGCGTGGTTATGTGTTAAGGATACAAAGCCCCAAGCAATTTCATTTACTTCGGTGGGAGTTGCAAATACTGGCTGCTAAAACATGGCCAAAAATTACTGCAGAATGTGGACTGGGAAAGTAAGTACTTGAAACCCAAGAAAATCCCCAAGCTAAGGTTACTGCTGCAACATCCAGTTCTTTTTGTTGCACATCTATACGTTTCATTATTAGTTAATCTATGTCCTGTGAGGTGTGTAGGACGTGCAATGAAGCCAAACCAATATTGGTTTGGAGAAGTTAATATTTGTAATTTCCTGACTTTTGAATATTTGATTTTTCAGTCCCAGTAATGCACTAATGTTGTTTTATGTGTTTAATATATAATTGGCTTGAATTTTTTTCATCTTTTCAACTGTTGATACGATGATTAGTTCCTGGAGGAAGAGTGAAAAGAATGACGTTTTTTCTTTGGCCCAGTACCACAGAATCTATTTTATGCACTTTTTCATTGCAGTGTTACTATGTTGGTGAGGGAAACTTGGTGTAGGTGGGAATTTGGCGGCTCAGTGCCTCTCAGATGAATGAGACTTGGAAGCCTCTCAAGGACGGTGTTATTTTTATTTCCTTTCCAAACTCGCGGGAAGCACTCGAAGATTTAAAGCTTTTTATGTGTGTTTACAGGACGGTGGGTTTGCTCCAGCCGGCCCCCGCTCTTGAGCAGTTTGGGATAGTGTTTGTTTAGCACTCGATAAAAACAAAAGCTAAGCAGATTACCGTAGGTTAAATTAACATTTATGACCTTTAGTACGAAAAGCTCCACTTTCCCGCTGTGCATAAAGAACGTAAAAGGGCTGCTACGA
>VWZT01000225.1:110879-298188 GCA_013397055.1 Pachycephala philippinensis
CGCCGGCCCGGCCGGGCAGAGGCCCCGGCGCCGGTCGGGCTGTGCCCGGTGAACGGGGCCCGTGCGGGGGTGGCAGCGCGGTCCCGAGGCCGCCGGGCCCAGCAGAGCTGCCCGCAGTGCCCCTGCCCGCCGCGGGCCGGGGTTGTTACAGGCATCCCTTCAGGAGATCACAGCATTGTCGGGGTTGGGAGGGAGCTCTGCAGATCATCCCGTCCACTCGCCCTGCCAAGGCAGGGTCGTGTAGAGCAGGTGACACAGGAACGCTTCCAGGTGGGTTTGGAACGTCTCCAGAGGAAGACTCCACGACCTTCCTGGGCAGGCAGTTCCAGTGCTTTGCCACCCTCAGTGTAAAGAAGTTCTTCCTCATGTTCAGGTGAAACTCCCTGTGTTCTAGCTTATGGCCATGGTGGTTGCAGACCACCTTTTGCCATCACGGCATGGCAGGTGCCGAGGAGGTTTTTGGAGTGTTTGGGAGCGCTGCCGTCCAGGCTGCCCTCCGGCAGCGGCCGCCTGCTCTCGTGCCATTGGAAGTGACAAGATGTTACACACGGGTTTCGGCAATTGACAAACAACTCCGTGTCCATACGTGCCGAATGAGCAGGCTGGCACTGTGGAGCTGGCAGGGAAACGAGAGACGAGAGACGGGCTCACAATTCTCAGATTAGTTTGACACATTTTTGACACTTCTAAGCGTAGTGGGATGTGAAGAGTAAACTTAGAAGCTTTTTCCTGCAAAAGCGGTTTTGGAGTACTACGGTGAAAGACAGAAGGCAGTATTACTTCAAAGAGCTTTTTTTCATATGTGTAATTCAGCTAGGAGTTGAGTTAGACGCACTCATTTGGTGTTTGTAACACTTGAACTGACTCATGTTAAAACCCCAACCTGAGAGTATAAACCCAACGCCTAAGCTAGAAAATGTCATGGGGAGATGTCACTTCCTTAAATGAAGGATTTTTGTGGTTCAGTTTTCTAGGTGACTCAACCAAGCACAGACTTATCAGTTTCATTCTGAACCTGCTCACCAGCCAGAGGAACAATGGACAGTTCATCACCAGAGTAAATCTCCAATGTCCTGGATTTAGGCTGTTGTAACTCAGACCAGCATTTCATCTCCTACACACAGGATCAGTAGATACAGGATTTCCGCAAAAAAAAAAGCTTTAAAATGCATCAAAGGAAAGAGTGTGATATGGGCAGGTTATGTCTTAATCTGAATTAGACTATAATTGCGTATCTCAGTTGATGATGGTGCTGAGGTCAGTGAAAGCATGTACTGAATCAATTAATTTGTGACAGCTGAGTTTTTCCCTAGCTCAGCCTTTGGATTTCATTCAAAACTTTATTTAAAGAAACAACAATGTGTTAATTCGCTGTATGCTTTATGTGAAGCATTCTAGAAACCTGGAAGTCTTGGATTTTTTTTTTCTATGCCTAAATCTCCAGCTGACTTCAGTGGGAGTGTTACACAAGAGAGGAGTTCAAGTGTGAGCCTTTTATGTGGTTAAATAGATAATTGATATGGGTGCGGTTATACCGCTTGTTTTTAATATAAATAGCAGTGTGCTTGGTAGGCAGAGAGGGGTGGGTGGCATGGTAATGGCACTTAGAACTGTTTCAATAAATATGTAGTTTGGGATTAGGTCGAGCGTTAATTGCTATTGGCACATGCAGTTTGTTATTATCATCAGGTGGAAGAGGCGCCGGCTGTCACACAGCTGCGCTTGATGGCTGCTGCAGATAGGGAGGCTCCTTCTCCTGGCCAGCTCAGGCTCGTGTCCATCCCCAGTCCGTGCACTCACGTTGGCTCTTGCAGTGAATCACGCCTGAGGTTCAGCCTTTAAAGGCCCAGTTGGTGATCAATATCTGGTGAAAGAGGAAGCCAAACGATTCTTGGCCTTGGGGTTTAAAATGGAGGTCTAATGATGGGCTGTTCCTATTTAGTAGAAATAAGACATAGCTTTAGAAAAGGCTGCCTGTGACTCCATTAATGCTGCAGATTGATTGATAAGGAGTGTAGTAGATCTTTTTTCTCAACTATTAGGTGGGGTGTGATGGACTGACTTAAAAGCTATTTGATGTGTAAGGCAGTGACAATATCATGTAAATAAATCACACGGTTTAGCTTGTTTATCTTTCTTATTCCTTTAAGGCTGTATAGGGAAATGCAACTTTTTGGTTCTTCCTTAGAACTAATCTGAGTACTAATTTTGTTTTAATGGTATTTTAATTTAATTTATTATTGTACAAAAAGAATGGAAAGGATATAACAGTGGAAATAAGATCTGAAACATGTATATGATTAATTGGTTGTGTTTGTTTCTTCTAGGGAAAATCCAGAACGTACCTTTGATTTGGTACTGAAAGTAAAATGCCAAGCTTCAGAAAACGAAGGTAATACACTGTGCCTATGATATTTGTTTAGAGAAATGAGAGCTGGAAAAAAATACTTGGCATCCCAATCTAGTGTTATTTTATACTTTGAATCGCTTTTGGACTGAGATTGTGTTAGAATGTGCCTATGATTGTTTTATTGCTTTTTAAAATCTATTACTTTGTAGTTGTTGTGCGGTTTTGTTATGTTTTCATTTTAGCTGTTGTAAAAATATTTTTGTTCTGCATGATATATTTGCAAAACTTGGACTTGAAATGCGTTTTCTACTCTTAAAATGTTGATTCTGTGTAAGATTTCATTTTAGAAGAACAATTGATTTCTGTCTGTCAGGGGAATGTTAATTTTGATCAGTGTGATAGAGAGAAAGTAAGTTATTTTCTGAACAACAATACGAAGAGACTTTCTTTGTAGCTCTTGTTCGGCGGCTGCCTTGGTTTGCTCCACCATACAAACAGCAGTGAGAGCTGACTTGAGCTTGTATCAGCCGTCACTTTCACATCTCTATAAACACGAGGTAAAAGAGATGTAGTAGTGCAAGAGTTGTCTGGGAGAGGCTTTTTTTCCTCTCAGGTAAAAAGAAGATGGGATTTCCAGTACTGAAATTAAAGTGACCTCTTGAAAGTCTGCTGAGGGAACTTGGTTCATGTTCTCATCCGAGGTTGTTGGCCTTACAAAAGCAAAGGGAGAGGAGGAGTCTTGTCGGCGTTGTGTTGTAGTCATGTTAGTCTGTGACAGCTGTGTCTTAATCACAACTGTAAAAACAATAAACTACATCTTAAAATAGACTGTATTTCTTACCCCACTGTGCTAATGGATACTGTTTCCAGAGTTTACTATAACAAGTGAGAGGCCTGTAGAAGTTTATAGCCCCAAATGATTCCTTTTTTTTTAAATTTCAGATAGCGTTTCTGTCAGTGTTAATCATGGGAACGTGCCTACTGTGTTTGGAAGAAATCCCCATCTTTGTTCAAGCTGAACAATTGTAGTTCTTCAGGTCTTTTAATTATTTTTGTGACTAGCCAGCATCCTTCAGTTTATTGCCGCTTTTTTGATTTGCTGTTGGTATTGTCATAGTTTGGCAAATCAGGTGGTCGTGAGTAACTCAGATTATTGTTGTGGTTTGTATCACATGGCACTGTTTGCCTTCTTTTCTCTCCCTTTTGCAGTTTTTGCTTTAGTGATTTCATAGATAATGTCTGGGAACCCTGCTTAGCTACTTGATGTTGGATCTGTTCCTCCTTGCATTGTGCTTTTAGTCTCTGCCTCCACCCAACATCCCCTCCTGGGGGCCTGTTCACGTCTTGGCTTCGGCCCAGCTTCAGCCTGCAGCTTTTATTCCCTTTCTTCCTTTCCCTCCTGAGATCTAGACTGTTGGTAATGCTTCCAGGTCTTCATCTTGAAATCTTGAATAGTGTGGGCTTTTTTTCTTCTGTGATCAGAACATGGATCTATATCCTTTTAATTCCTTTTATCTCCCGTTTAACTTCTGATTTTTCTTGTGCATCTTTCTGCCACTGCTGCCGTAAGAAACCACTTCTTATTGCTTGCAGCTCTCTGAATGACCACCTACACCTGAATTTTGGTCATAGGCACTTTCCCTGCCTCTCTTGGTAGGTAGTTTTGCTGTTTATTACTTGTCCTCTGTGGAGAGGAGCATCATTAAGAAATCTGCGAGTGTCTCCTCGCACTGTGACATGAGTTAATGTGGAGGCTGTGTCTGTATTGTGGTTGCATTCTCTACTATTTCTCTTTTTGTCACAATCCCTTCTATGCCGTGTGGGCTCAGTTGCTCTTGGTTCTTGGTGTAGCCAAAGACAGGAAAGAGGTTTGATACCAGTAATTTCTTGGTGTCTGCAGTGTGACTGATGAGGGGTTTAGGGGTCTTTAGCTGGCCTGGAGCTTGTGTTGATTCTTGCATGCATCCACAGATGAGGACAAAAGTACAGTCCTTTTAGCCAATCTAACAGTGCTGGCTGAATATTCCAGTTACCATCCTCTTGTACTTGGTGACCCATCTGGGATTTGCTTTAATGTCTTTCATATCATATCTAATTCAGATAACAAACTCACTCCAGTGAGGGCTTGACATCATATTTACATATGGTATTATGAGCACAGTGATGTATCAAATTAATATATCTGAATGTTAAAGTTATCTAAAGGAAATTCTCAAGGGACAAAAGTCTATTGTCTTCACTGCCACTTTAGAAATGGAGCACAGGGCTTGTCATGCAAAACAGGGAGCTTTCAAGGTTGGTTTATTATAAGGCCTAACAAATTTGACAGTTACCCTGTATTGTAGGTCTTGCCTTTAAATAGATTTTCATGCTAGGATAATCTTTTGAATATATCATACTTGAAAACGTGATCCATTCACCTGGTTCTTTGCTCATGCCTCTTTCTTTCTTATGAAAGAGATTTGTGTTTAAATAGGGGCTTTCTCCCTCGCATCCCATCTGCTCCTTGTACTTGATCCTGAAGCTATGTCAGGACTGAATTTGTGACATCACTGTCACCAGTGTTGCCGTGGAAATATCACAGCCACAAAATTATGATCTCCCTGCATGAGTGAGCAGCAGGAGAAGCCGACTTAGGAGAGAGGAAGACCTTAATGTGACCCGTGTATCTTCAAGCTTTTTCTTTTCAAGCTTTGCTGTAGTCTGCGTTCTCCTGCATTTTAATTTCCCTGTGCGAATGTGTAACTGTTCTAACAAATCAAAATTGAGGTGGCCCTACTGCATGTGTAGCTCTTACTAAGATGTTTTTATGAGGATGCTAAATGCCTGCAACAACGTGACATGCTGAAGAATTTTGCTGTTAAAATTGTTAAACACTTTTGGAAAAGTATTTTTTTATAACTTCTTCATTACAACGTAGCTCTCAAGGAATGCCAGTTTTTTAGGTGTTACGTTGTCTCAGGACTTTCCCAGCTGTAAAGGATCACACATACATGAAATGCAGCAGGGTTTATATGTGTTAAGAAATTTCTTCTTCAGTCATTCCACTAATTATTTTCAACATAGGTGTTTACATTGAGTAGAAACCAAAGAGGTTTCATGTAGGTTAATATGAATTTATCACTTCATGTTTGGTAGCAGCTCCTGAATTGGTTATAGGCTCACTTGTGCTAGCATGTATGTACTTGTAGCTGCACCAAAATTTTGTTTCCCATTGGATACATGTTTGTTGGGTTTTTTGTGATTTAAGAGTAGCTTACAGACTTGAATATTTGTTACTCTGTTTTAAACTACAGGAGTGCACAGTAGGATTGCTAGAGCAGTGATCTTCCAACCCTTTCCTCAGGCAGGAGAGAAAATAAAGGATTTTCTTTGCTTAAATATTCTCGTAATTCCCTCAACAGTTTAGGGTTGCTTACTGTATTTTCAGAGTAAATCTCCAAAGAGGAGACTAAACCCTTAAGACCAACATCAGCTTGTAGCCCATGTACAAACTTCAAGCCCTTTGCAGTGCTGAGGGTAGAAAGCCTCAATTAGTAACTAGTCAATATGACAACTTCTACTTATGAAAATTCATAACCCGTTTCTCACAAAACTTTGAGATGAATTAGCTTCTGTACACCAGAGTTTGCTAAGTGACTGGGACATAAGTGCTAAGCTATTCTAACAGCTTGGTATTTGTTAATTGTGAATTTGGCTTGCAGTGTGAGTAGCACCTTATAGCAAAAAGTTTTACACTGCCTTCCAGGCAGTCGCATATTTTTGTAATTCTTTTCTGTGTTATTCCTTAATGAACAAGCAAACAAGAAATAGCAAAAATGTGTGCTCAATTTAATATCAGCAGCAGGCCTTCTGTATTAAATTTTCACTTACAGACCCAGAGGGCAACTTGATAACAGATATCATCAAAACTGCTGTGTTATTTTAAGGACAAGAATTGCTCTTTAGCTTTAGGGTGAAAAGCTGTTTGCACTTTGGGCTGAATCACCCTTACTGGGTATCAGGAGTAAAGCAGGGGTAGATTTGTCCTAAGTGCACAGTCTTACATGAGGCTATTGCTCAACAGCTGCACCTACAGCAACTTCACTCTTCTCCTGGCAGTCTTTTGTGCCTTGAAAATTATTCTGCACCTGACACTGGAAGATGTGCTGGAGCCTAGGAATTGCTTGAACAAAGCAGTCTGCAGCTTCTTGTTTGCTATCCAGATCCTTCTATCATGAAAAGTAAATTGAATTTCTGGAAGGTTGATGTTTCTGAACTTTTCCACAGGAGATGTCCGAGTTAATAGTGCCATTGTAATCTTTGTGAGGAGTGTATATTTATCTGTGTATTATGAGTACAGAAGCATATACAGGTTGTGCATACACACCTCTAAGTCTGAACTGTGGATTTGAGTTAAATGGGCAGAGATGACGTTGGTAATTTAATAGTCTATGCATTTTATATCCTGTGTATTGGTTCTATTAAAAGTGGGTTGCAGATGAAAAAGGCAGTGCAGACAGAGCAGCCAGCAGTAGAAAAGCAATGTGCAACAGCTTCTGTGAACATAAAGTCTTCAGCATTTCTGTCTGTGGTTTCCCAAGAAGATGACTCAGATTGGTTTCAGTGTGGTTAAGAGGGTGCTGTTTTCTACATCTTCATTTTCTTTGATTATAGCGCATAAAAAAAGCAACAAAAAGGCTCCTTGGAGGCTGCAGGTAGATCCAGAAAAGTCAACCACTGAATGTTGTGGGTTGGGTCTAAAGCAGTCCTGACTGTTAAAGTTTTACCCTTTTAAAGTACCAGTTCATCTTCTGTTCAATCTAAGAAGAGTTGTTGGAACACCCTTGAAATTTGGTTGTTTTCTCTCTATTTCTTTTTTAAATGCTAAGAAGTCTTATATAGCTCTAGGGCTAGATAATGTGATTTTCAGAGAAGGTGTTAAATAGATTGTGTTGAATTGCATGAATAACTCCTGTAGTTTATCTTGCCTCTGCCAAAATGATAATAAATCTTAGCGATGTGTGATCTCTACATTATTTTTCTTTAAATGGTCTTATTTTCATTAAATTTTGAAGAAAAAGCCACAAATCCAGTTTAATTGTGTGTTGGTAGAGTTAAAAACTGTATGTGTTAAGTCCAGAAATTAGTCTAGAAATGCAAAATTCTTTGTATGAGGTTTGATTGCTGTCTATAAGGTGCTAACAAAATATGTAAATCCAGAAAGGTCCCAATTCCAAAGAAAAGTTTATTGCAGTTGGTAGTTTTGTCCAAGGGTAACCTGTCTTGCTTTGATTAGTTTTGATTAAGGTTTTGATTAAGAATCCTCCAAAGCTGCCCCTAGTATTGTGGACAGAGCAAGCACTACTTTTTCTTCATCTGTTTTTTCTTCACTGTAGAGAGTTGTTTGTTAACCACATACTCTGAGCCAGTGGGTGTAACATGCTGATCAAGATAACTCCTTTCCTCTGCTCTACATTTTTTTTATAGAGCATCTCTTGAACCTGATGGAAAAGATAATTCTATCAGTGTAACGCATGAAGAAGTCTGCAGGATTTTTTTTAAGAGCAGTTAAAACTTTTGATGCAGTCTTTATATGCTGCTAACCTTTTTCCCTGTTGGTTTTAGCTGGAAGGGTATTAAATAAATACTGGCCCACAGAAAGTTAGGTTTCTCTACTTTTTTAACGTATGCTCTGTTCTTCAGGTGACTATGGAGAGCAACTATATGCTATATGCTAGAACTAGATAAGCTATGAACTAGATAAGATTTCCTACAAGTCTCTCATTTATGTGTATATTTTTAGTCTCTAAATACTGTTTTAACATATTAGAATTTATTTTACACCAATAAAAAGCTAAAGGTGCTTTTTCAATTGGTAAAATGTCATTTCAGAGCATTGGATATCTGCTTATAGTCTTAGCTTAGATGGAGGTTTTGTATATTAAAAAAATGAAACTTCCTTTTTATACTTTTCAGAAGTTTCATTAAGCTAAACATCCGCTCCCCTGCCCCCCCCGCCCCAACTCATTAACTCATGTGTTGTTATTTAGGTTAGTGCTACTTCCCTGTAGTGGTTTCTTGCTTTTCTGTTGAAATTTCGAAGCTAAAAAAGACATTTAATCTAGCCTGGTTTCTCTATAGGATTGATTGATCAGGACAAGGAAATGTCACAGTCTTTTGCTGAGGGTTATATAAATGTTTTGAAGACAAAAGCAGGTAGTGTATGAAAAGCAGGTAGAGCATCACTTTTGTCCTTTAGACAAAACCAAGGAATATAAGCCAGAGTTTAGCTGAAATTCTCTTGTGTATGAACGCCAAGCATAGCTGTAAATCCTTCATAAATTGCAATCTTTAAACCCTCCAGTTGTAGCTAAATGAGTATTTTCATTATGTTCAAATTTCTTGCATTTAATTGGAATGCCCCTGAGGGCATGAACAATGTCTTCTGTGTGTTTGGACTGTCACTAGCACAGAGTGGGTGTTGGAAAATTACGAACAACAAAAACAATTACGACAAGAATGATTTTGCGTCTAAGATAATGATTGGCATTTGGATGCTTTTTACCTTTTCCTTCTCTTCTCCAGAGACTGAGAGATGGAGTGTAGTCTCTCCAGCTTTCAGCTCCTCCACAGATGCAAAAACGTGGAGGAAAATGTTGCTACTTTTCAGTGTCTTATTTCCTACAGATCTTTTTTTTTCCACCGACCTCCAGAGATTCTTGGATGTGTGTGTAATTTGGAGGTGGGTGCAGATATGTGTGTGTAGGAGGGGAAGGGGTGAGAGCTGCTGAAGAAATAGGTCAAGGAAGCCCTTTCTCCTATCTCGCCTGCATTCTTTACCAGGGTGAAGAGACCTCGGTGGGGAGGGCTGACCCTGCTCCCCAGCAGGCAGAGGACAGTCCTGGGAGGAGTGGCAGGCTCTGCTCCACTGCAGAGATTCCAGCTGTAGTCATGTGGGGGCAGGCACTGTGGTATCAGTGCTGGTAGAGATGAATTATTCCCCTGCAGGCACTTGCCCGCCTGTGTCAGTTTTTCGTGTAATGCCATATGCCACTTTCAGCAGTGTGATCGGGTTTTGGGCAGGGAAATGAAAAGGGGAAAACTTGATGAGTTAAGTAATACAAATACTAACTTGGTATAAAAAGGATTTTGTATAAAATTGAGTAGAATGAGCACACTAGTATAACTAAATATAAGCTGAAAACAGCGATCTGTGTAATGTATCATGTAATGTAGTCAATCAGTATGAAAGCTGACATTCTTGTGCTTTTAAATTTTCAAATTTAATTTTAGTTTCATTTTAGCACTTCACTATTTGAGATGGCTGCCTGGGGGATAGTTTGTGGGCTTTTAAATTGCTTGCATTGAGAAGTGTTAAGAGTTTGCATATTTTCCTAAGCTAATGTCAGCATGCTTCAGCCCTCCCACACACTGAACAGCCAGCCCATCGTACACAGAGATTTATCTTTCTTCAGTGGGATATTTTATGCTGCTTCCTCTCTTCATATATAGTTTAATGACTTTTTTCTTTCTTTTTAATGTACAGAGGAATTAAAATCTGCTGAAAAAACTTTGAAAACTGGTTAAACTTCCAAGGTTTAAAGTGCTTTTTTTGCAAAGCTGTAAGACACTTCTCTGTCTACCACTAACTTGAAGAGGCTGAAGTGTAGGGTTTCCTGTCTGGTTAACAAAAATAGTCATTTTAATTCTTTTGTCCTTTGTCACTGATGATATTATCTGGGGAATGGCAGATACATGTAGATGCACATGCTCATCGTCTAACTGTTGAAATAGATACTTCTGTTTAGAAATAAAATAAAACATGATCAGGGCTACAAAGGGAAGAGTTACATAAGTGTTCATGAAGGGCTTAAAAACCCCTGAAGACAAGTAAAGTGCTATTTTTATTCCTTAAAATAATGTAGTAAGAGCAATTTGAGCATAGCATTGCTTTGCAACTAGTATGTTAAGAACCTGTATTTTTTATGGCAGGCTGATATGTGAGAACTCCAAGATCCTGGTAAAAACATGATATTTACAGCCAAATACTTAGGATGGAAGATTCTGTGTGACTGACAGATCAAGTAATAAAATGCTGAAAACATGAACTTCTTATATTTGCCTTTAATATTTTTCCATGTACTTTGGAGAACTGTAGCTTTATGCTTAGAAGTGAATAGTTTGGGTGAACAAAGACTTTTTATATTTTGTGAATCTGGTTTAGGAGAAGAGTTTAAAACTTAGTACTGAACTTTATATGGAAAAAAGAAGAGAAAAAGCAGAAGTAAAGAAAAAAGGCCTGAACAAGATTTTGGGTGTGGTATCTGCACTTCCTGCACTGGGAAAGCCAAGGCAGCAGTTTACAGTCATACAGTGTTCCTTTGCAAAATTCTCTATCCTTGTTTGGAAGGTTATGTCCAAGTATTAAATCCTTAATTAGAAACAAGGTTTGAACAACGCCCTTAGATTATGTTTCCTGAATCTAGTTTCTTTACACATTCAGATGTAGATTAAAACCAGCTAAAATTAAAAGGAGCATTTTGGTTAGGGTTTCTCTGGGACATATTTTACAAACTTTCTTAGTTAATGGCAAGTTTGATGATCATAGACACATAATCATCATGACCAAGGTATTTTGCTGCAAGTGGTTTAACACTGCATTGTTCCTTAAACTCAGAACAATAAAGTGACACAAATACTTCCCATTCATCTGACTTTAGATGTTGTTCAGCATCAAGGGTTTTATTTGTTGTGCCACTTGAACCTGTATTAGAACATGTATAAATATTGTTAAGTTGTGTTGGCATTGTGTGGATGGGGTGAAGTGTTTGCTTTTGGGAGGAGGCAGTTCATTTGCTGTGTTAAAGGACTAGCTAAACACAAAAACCTGCTGTCTTAGTATTTAAATACTGGATGCTAAATAGTGAATTTAACTGTGTTGAGATAGTTGCACTTGGCACAGAGAAGCCATGCTGGTAATGATTATAGGCATGACATTATTTCCTTCAGAAGTTACAAAGAAAAGCTTAACGTTTTAAGGCAGCTGTTTCCAGGAATGAAATTGAGTTATTATGGAACAGTGACAATTTTTATATCCTCAGGTTAAGATGCAGTACAAAAAACCCCCAAAAAACGGGTGTTTTGTGCTACATTGAATGTGTTTGTGTTCTGTTTAAATGCAAAATAAGAAAAAGTAGCAGCATACAGGTAAAGGACAAGGGTTGTGTGATGATTGCAAACTTACCTAGAAGTCTGTCGTGAGTGTGAAATAATGGAGTGAAACCACTGTGCCTTTAGAGTGACAAGATGGAAACAGTTACTGTAACTTAGTCTTGCTGGCAAGAGCTGATCATTTATGCATCCTGTTCCCATCTTCTGGAGGTCATTTGGCTCCTAAGCTGTGTGTGTTTGCTGTTTGTGTTTCACTTCAAATAGCTGGCACTGCGGAAAGCATGTGAGGGAAGCATCTTTCCTGCTTCTGCTGGCACCTGGCAGGCTGGCTCCATGGGCACGCTCGCCGTTCAGCTGCTGGGGCTGCCTCTGGAGCTGACAAGAAAAGTTAATTATGCAGGTCAGGTAGGGAGGAACTGATGGGATTGTTATGCCATGCAATGTAGCATTGGCTGTTGTTTCATCTCTTAGTGTTAATTTCAGGTATTTCAGGTTCGTTAAAATAAATGAATTGCCAGTTCAGGAAGCTAAACACAACTAGGTATGCCCTTACTCTGTCCTACTACCTTCCTGCTGGCTTTGTATTGGAACCTGTTTGGGTGTTGAACTCTTGTCCTGTTTTTGAAGAAATGGGTTCGACAACTTCAGTAATTTTTCCCCAATTTTCTGTTCACAACAAAATTCAGCTCTTAAGAAGAACCCCAGATACTCAAGGTTAGATCCCTGTCCTCCATGGTCACTTTAAAGCATTGGAAATTTGTAGATAGATTCAATTTTCAGTTTGTGTAAATATAATTCTGACTAAAGACCACAATTGTGCTAGATTGGTATCATGCAGTAATTCATAGATCTGAAAATCGTTAACAGTATTGTGACACAGCAGAGGAAATTCTGATGAATTTTGTGTCCAGGAAAGACTTTTGCTGGTATTCATAGTCTAGGTAACCTTTCCCTGCTAAGAATACTGCCAGACTAACAAGAACTTCAGTTTCCTAGTAGCAGATGAACTTTTGCTGTCACGTCGGAGGAGGCTGTGATGCCGGTGGTTTTGTGCCAGGACAAGTAAAGCTTCCTGACACCGAAACTCAGTTAGGTGAGCTTCTGAGCATTCAGTTTCAGTTTCAATCAGGCATTTTTAATTGGTGCATCTGAGTAAACCCTTTTTAGTTCTGGGAATGGGCACGTCCCATGCAATGTAAGTATGTGTTTCCATCTGCTTTAACTTGAGTTTGGAGCCCTCAAGCACCTTGCTAGTTCTAGTCTAAAAATGCTTTTACAAGTGTCAGGCAGGAAAAAAAAGTCAGAACTAGCATATGTAATTGATAAGTAAGGAATTTATGTTTTTTTCTTGTCTTGATATAATATGCTGTATTATACAAAGAATGATTTGAAATACATTATTTTACATTCTGATTGTGATGTTAGAAATCAATACTATGACACTGCTTGACAAAAAAAAAAGCTTGAGATGACCATCCCTCAAGTGCCTGGCTGAAAACATTCTTCATTGGCAATAAAAACATTAATAAGCTAAAGCCTGTCTTAAACTGTGTGGCAGCTAGTGATGGTGACTCTCTTCTTTTTAAAGAAACAATTTTGTGTGATGTTACTGGACACTGACAGATACAGCAGACTGTCTTTGAGAATACTTGTCAGGTCTTGCAGTCCTTGGAGGGAATTTGCATTGTGTTTTCAACAGTGAACAAAGCAGAAGTCCTTTCAGCTCCTGCTGTTGGGGAAAGTGATGAAAGTCAAGGTAAACCAGATCAAACAGTAACAAAAATAAATTAAACTGCCAGAATTTTCAGTGGAAGTGAAATAGGATGAAGTGTGGAAATAAAAAGGTAGCGAATTGTGGTGGCTGTGGTCAGCAGAGCTCTTGATGCCAGTAAATCCATGAGGATGGGCAGATCCCAAGCCCTTGCTCTGTACGTGCTGGGGAACATGAACTTGGTCTGCTCATATATGATCTGCTTCATGCAGTTTAAATAGATGAGAAAGATCTGAAACTGCAGCGTGCATTGAAGCTCTAAAAAGAGAAAAATTACTTTGCTTCCAACCCTAAATTACTTCAGTTCAATCTGTAGGTTTGCCTGACTATCCTAACATGGGATTGCATGTCTCTCAGCTCTGAAACGCTGATTTTCTCTGCATTTCCCAGAAAACTTCTTGGTAACAACATTTGCTCTAACAGAACCCATCTGTGTGGCTTCTCCTATCTGGGTGTTCTGGTTGGTGGTGCTTTCTGTGGCTGCTGGACTCTCATAAACTGGAAAATACTCTGTGTGGTAATCTTTGAAAATAAGGATGCCTTGTTACAAGATGTTCTCCTCAAAAGGAGAGTACCCTGTAGAAATTTTAGCTTTCTGGTTAATAGTGGCTGTACTTCATATGCTTTCCAACTTTTAAAATATTCAACAACCCATCTAAAAGGAGAGAGAAGTACTGATGATAAGAATTGGAATGTGTATGCAGTCACTTCAGTAAGTTGTGGCCTGGGATTGCAGAATGATCTATGCATTCACCAGTTAGCATCATCATTAATGACTTTAGTATAAGAGCCTGTAATTAATTCAGCTTAGGACAGTTGCAGAGGTGCTCGTTATGGCTGTACTTAACATGGATTTAGAATTAATCTGTGTAAAGTAAATATATACCCTTAGTAGATGCAGTTCTGGATTTCTGCTGAGAACATAGGCTCTGTATGGAGCCAAATCAGAATTGCTCACATTATGTCTTAGGAACATAATGGGATTTTATAATCTGATATAAGAGCATTGTTTGTTTTGTGTCTCACCATGTGCACTCCTTTTATTTTAATATAAGAGGGAAACTTGGTACTGGCATGTGCTACTGGGGGACTTCTGCTACTGGAGTTCTTCTTCTGTGTATTTTAACACTAGAAATTATTCATCTAAGCATGGCCAGTATGTTTTAATTGTCAGCACATCTTGAAATACTCATCTTTCAGGGAGCAAGACAAAAAGTCTTGCTAGGACAGAAAGTGCCAGAACAGCATAAACAATATTTGCAAACAAAGTGATGCTTCAAAGCGCTTTGTATGCAGAGAGATCAAAGTGGGTTTGGTGTTTTCTTTCTTTGTTTTAAGACCTATATTTAGTTAATGTTGCTTTGGGTATGTAGAACAGTATATATTACTTAGCATAGCCGTTAGTATAGTAGCTTTGTGCTTGTGCATCGAACACAATGCAAATCATGAAACAGATACAGTTTGCTTAATCTGAGATAAATGTTGAAAGTTAAGTGTTACAGAAACTGAGAAAGTGCCTTTCTATTAATCGATGTTCCAGAACCTCATTTTTTTGTTTTTAAGTCAGAGCAGTATATATTCAATTCATACATTTAATAGGAATGTTAGAAGTCATGTCACATTTGTAAACCAAAAAGAAATGATAGTGTATGTTATCTTAAATTAATATTCTTGTCAGAGAGCAATACTGATCCATTACAAGAAAATAGTATGTTTTAAAAACCAAAGACACCACATTTGAAATATACATCAATAGTTCTAAAGTTTTATTACCATGTCATGTTCATACATGTTTCACCAACATTTATGGAGGTTTTTGTTTAATTTCACAGGGTATTAGATAGGTGTACTGGAGTATTGCAAATATGCAGGGTTAGGCAGAGACAGATTTTATTCCAGATTTACTTTGAACACCAATGGCCAAGAGAGATGAACTTGAAATCAATGTTTTCAACTTCATTAGGTTCTTCTTAAGAAAACGTTTACTACAGAGCAGCATTGGAAAATGGTGTTTTGTTGAGATATGCTAATCATCTCCTCTAATCTGAAATTCTCAAGACATTCTAATATAATTTTTAGTTGTCTTCAAATAAAATGTGTGAGCAGTGAAAAGAAAGAACTCTCTTTCATATGTAGCTATGTTAGAAGTTATGGGCATTGGCAGAATGCACAGATGTGTGGATAAAAACCTGCTTTATGTACAATGAACTGCAGTCTTCCTCTGTAGAAATATCTGTGCTTAGAAAACTGATCACATGCACCAAAGATAAGGTGGTACAAAACACAGTGTCATACAGGATACCAACCAACTCTGGTCTTGAATAGTGCCAAGTCAACAAAGAAAAGCATTTTATAAACAATAGATGAAATATTTTCCTAATTTGTGGCTAGATAGCTCAGTAGTTATTAATAGGATACAAAATCTTTCAGCTCTGGGATATGTTTACAGAGCTAGCTCTGATATTTTCTTCCTTCTTTTGAGTGTCCTGTTATTGTCTTTGCTTCCTCCTTTGCATATGTGAGGTTTATGTTTTCATTTGGCTTAGCAGCACTGAGGGAAAAGGATGAAAATACCCCCACGCTGTAAGGGCCAGACATAATCCTTAAACCTTGTTGGGTTTTGCCTTGTTCAGCCAAACTGGGGAAAAAATGGTTCCCCAAAGGTAAAACACATCCTCTGCATTAGTAGGAAGTGCAAGCACCAGTCACCATGAAGGCAAGTGTCAAAAGCCCAGATCATGTTGCTGAAAGCTCGGGTGATGCTTTACCATGTGCCACATCAAGGAGCCTTACTGCTAATAAGTGTCCATTAGGCAAGTTCTGCGAAAAAAGCCAGATCTTTGAATAGCATTTTGCAGGAAGTAGGTGCTTCAAGCTTGAAATGAATGACTAATACTGAGCACGGTGCATTTCTTGGTAGTACCTCTTTGCTGGTAGTGGTAAGTGTTGCTGTTCTCTGTTCTACAGCCTGTCTTTCCTGCACTGCTGCCCAGAAACTGTCTTGGTGGAATTGAAGTAAAAGTGAGCGGATGAGCACTCCTGAAACTGCCCCAAAGAAGATGGCAAATACATGCTATAAGTCAAGATAAAATTGCATTATAGAGAAATCACATAGTTTTCCTAAGTGCTAGCTTTTCTGGTGCCTGGAGTAAATATCCTTTTGAAAAATAAGTTTTATAATATCAGAAAATGACCTAAGTTTGTTTGTTCATTGGTGACTTAATCAGCTGTGTATCTGGCTGTAGTTAAACCACTTTTATGAGCTCCCTTTGAGCAGGAGGCAGTGGGGGAAAGTCTACGGTTAAGCAACATTTTCACCTCATATAATCTGAATTTGGTGGCTAAGGCAGCGAAGAAGATCTGCTGTATAACCTTGTAAATATATGTAAGCGATAGAAAACCTTAAAAAAAAAGAAAAAAAGCGCCTCTCTATAAGCTGTCATATTATGAAATATGGGGGGACTGTGATTGTGACCTCCATGAAGTACTGTAATATCTACGCTTGAAAAGATTAAACGAGACTCTCTTGTTCTTAGCTTTGCACCACAACAGCACTTCAGTTGCAAATCTGTGCGAAAGTTATAACTTCCTGATGACCCGTAACTTCAAAAAGATAATTGTTTTAGGCTTTATTCAAGTAGGAAATTTACCAAATGCTTCACTAGAACATTGCAGTTATTTCCTTTTGCAACAACACGTTTGCAAGATGTTATTTCAAGACACTCCTAATCCAAGAAATACAATAAATTAATTGTCTAAAAATGACATGCCATTTTAGCCATTGCTTATCAAACATAATGTAGTTACTTGCCAGTCTCCAGGGAACAGCAGTTGTGAGACACTCTGCTTGCTGTATTTGGCTGCCCTGCGAGGGAGAGGTGTGATTTGGCACCTCTTTGGTTTGATCCCCTCTGCAGCAGGAGAAGCTGAAAGCGCTCCTGACACCTCTGACACCTCGTAGGACAGTCCCAGTGTTGCTGTGCTTCCCTAAACTTGTGGTGCCTGAGAGAGCTGGCCGAGCAGAGCTGCAGGTGTCTGTGCCTGTCACGGGGTGCAGGGCTCCCCAGGGCACATGGAAAGAAAATCCAGTGACCAAGGACTGATTTCAGGGAGGGAGCAGATTAGGATTGCATTTCTGTGTTGCATCACTTCTGATGTCTTTGTTTGTAGAGGGGAGGATCTTGCTGAACTCTGTTCTCGGAGTTCAAGGTACCGCACAGATGTGTTACATTTAAGATAAGAGACTTCATTTGATTTCTTTCTTTTTACTCAATAAAAGCAATATGCAGAGGGTAGTGAAGTAGACTGTGAGTCTGCTTCAGTTCAGGCTGAAAATTCTGCCACATTTGTAATGAGTTTTTAGCATTTCAGGGCATCTGATAATTGTTTCTGTTAATAGCAGATTGGTATTGCTTTCTGTGGAAGCACATTTGAAAACAGATCAATATTGTAAAGAACTATAAAAAGGAATGAATCTGCTATGAAAGTTATGAATGGATGAATCTGTTCTGAGCTTCCTTTTTGTTGCCAAAGCTTTCCTGTATATTTAGCAAAGAAATAACAAACGCTTAGGTTTATGTTTTGTTTTTTTTTAAACAAACTGCTATAGATTCTCATTCCAAAAGCAAAACAAAGAAGTGATGTGTTCATTTACCCTTTACTAGAACCTTTTTTGGGAAAAAAAATGAAGAGTTTGTAATCAGAATTCTCGTAAGTAGTTTCCGAGTGTTATTGGGGGATTATAATCAGTAACCTTTGTCTTAAACTTAGCTGCTGGGCTTTGTGGTGCTTGAAATGAGTCACACATTGCACAATGGCTTAAAATCTTACTCTTTTGTGTGTAGATTTATAACTCCCATCTTTTGAAGGAGTTTTAGTAGCTGAATAATTGAGATTAAAATGACTTAAGAGTCAAAAAGTGATGGTAGACAAGTAATTGTTTGTGTATCTGTTGGTGTTGAGGGGGCTTAAACTACATTTGTGTGTAGTTTACTTTTTTTCATTAGCCGCTTCTAGAATGGTGCATATTGCATAATAGTTAGATGTTAATTTTTCTATATGCTTGAAGGGCAGGGATGAGAAACAGTTTAAGTAAGTGTAAGAAAGAAAAAGATGGTAAACAATAGCATATAGATGAAGACAAAGGTCAACCAAGTCATCTATGCGGGGTGGTTCTTAAATATGTGTTGTGTGTGTTCAGTTTATAACTGTCTGTAAAGGAAATTTTTCTTGGCACATCAAAAATGAGATTTCAGTATCTTGCTCAGTAGCTTAATGAAGTAGCCCCTTATCACAGTGCAGTTAGTTCCCTGTTTTTCTGCCTTCTTCTTTTTGGGTTTAATTTTGGGTGCAAGCGTGTATGTGGGAGGAATTGTGACTGAGGCTATTTGTTAAGGAGATGCTTCATAATTTAAACAACAGAAATGTATTCTTAAATTAGACCTCTGTATAAAAAATTTATCTTGCAGAAGTTTTGTGCAAAAGGAAGATGCTGCTTCTCATCATCAGGACAAGTAAAGATTCTGGAATTCTGTTCACTGCAGATGAGTTACCTGTGCATTTCTTGATGTTTAATGCATACGTGATCTGCATGAGAAGGCACGTTCTCTTTCACAGAGCTGGTAAAACACTGGTTAATAAAACCAGCTGAAGTTTATCACAGCAGGTGTTGCAATTCAGTGCTTTGGTGATCCTGACCAGCACGACCTGAAGCTGACTGAAATATCCAGGAAATGTCTTCTGAGAGATGCTTAACTCTTCTTTCCAGATCTGACAGCTTAAAATAGGTCTGATGTTGCTGCAAGGAGCTCAGCATGCAGTCTGTGGAAATAAGGCTGCCTGCTTGGAACAAAACACCTGAACCTGCAGTCCAAAATATGCACTGTGTGAAACTTCTTTCCTGCTCTATCCCAGACTAAACCATTACCCATTTCTAGTTATCTCCAAAAGCTGCCTTTTGCATGTGTAAAAATGTTCTGTCCTTCCTCATGGGACTGAAAGGGGATCAGTCTTGCTAAGGGAGGGGCTGGAGGGCTGCCCTTATCACCTGCTTCTTCAATTTGTGTCCCCAGTGAGACTCCATTATTGGATTTATAACTGAAAGAGAAATGGAAAATTGTCAGAACGCAGATTCTAGCCTTCAAGGCAGAGAAGAAGAACTGGGAGAAGGTTTTGCAGGAGTTCATTCCTCTGCCTGCGTGCAGCAGCTGGTGGTGCTGGGCGTGGGCACAGCGTGCTGTGTGTCACTGCCCAAAAACCGCCTTGATGGGTGTCAGCATCCTTCCTCCTGCGTGGGTACCCATGGTCACCTTGGGTTTGGAAGCTGGGGAAAACAGACATCTTCTCTCAGAGCGAAATGTGGGCCCATCTTGTGCAGGCACACTGGGGTTTGAGCTCTCCTTATACCTTTGGCCTCGGCAGTGACCTTGAGCAGTCCTGTCCATGGCTGTGGTACAGAGTGTGTGAGCAGTTTCCTTCTCTTTGTTTTAGATATGCTGCTGCTGATTACCTTGGATTATAGCTTTTGTATTACAAGAAATAGGAATTATTTATTTCCTTTTCTTCATTTGTGCCATAGGTGATGTTTTACGTGCCCGCCCCAGCTGTGTCTCTCACCTGAATGTGTAATTTATTGAACCTGCCCATGAGTAGATGCTTTTCCATACCTAGGTTATGTTCTTTTATATTCTTCTCTCAATCTTTTTTGGATTTTGAGGAGAGTGTGGTCCAAGGTGGTATTGTGCTGTGGATTTTTACAGAAGCTACAGCAAGAATTTCAAAGTGCTCTGATTTTTAAGTCTCCCACGTTAATATTTTTTTCTTCTCAGTAACCTCCTGTAGAGCTAAAATTAATAATCATAAGAAAATCGATTTCAATTATCATGTTCTTGAGTTAATGTATTTGTTACTTCTCAGACATTTTGTCTTTCTGAAATCAGTTTGTGTATCCTCTCCAACAGGCCCACATACATGTGAAAACGTGCATCTTGTTGAATCATTCTCAGTCAATAGCTATAAATAAGCAAGTTCTTTGGTACCATGAACAGGATTATAGTATTAGATCCTCTGTTGTTTTCCTTCTGTGGCAGCTGTGTTGTTCTGGGGGGCTGACTTGGGTTCCCGTGTATCACTGCTCAGTGTCAGAGAGGGCTGACTCGCCCCAAGAAGACCTTGTTTGTGGAGACGGCAGATTGCAGTGGACATGGAGCAGAAGTGGATCTGATCAGTGGTGCAGAAAGCAATAATTTTCCTTTCTGATTTAAGTACAGTAAATGCTTGTATTGCTGGTTTTTTGTATCACGTCTGGAGATTACTGATAATTTGATGGGGTTTATGTCTGGTATCTCCAAGTAGAAGTAGTTCAGTAGCAGCCTGAGGGTGCTTGTGCTCCTGTGGCAGTGCAGCAGGTGTTGCAGGCACTCACTCCAGTGTGCAATACATCTCTCCTTGGGAAGCAGGCCAGGCAGTCTTGGGAAAGATCACAAAGCCTAAAACATCAGAGGTTGACTTAAGTACTCTTATAGCTAAAGAGATTAATACCCAGCAGTCTCTAGTGTGGGCTTTTTTTTTTTTTTTTTAAGGGCATTAGAAGGAACATTAAAATACTTCCTAAGCATGACTGACCTGTGTGGCAGAGTGAGACGGTGGCGTGTGCCTGATGTCTGATGTTCCTGAAGACAGAGAAGGTTCTTGTCTTCTGATTTCTGCGTCCTTTGCAAATGCAACCTTGTTTGCCTGTTGAGAGAATTGAGGTTGTTGTTAGGCCCTTCCTGTGTTGTTGCATTTGTGTCCAGACTCCCAAATCCCGTTGCTTTCCTCGTGCTGCTGCCATGACCAGGCACTGTGGGGTGCTGGTAAGGGATAAACGTTGTTGTTTTGTTTTTCCTGTTATGACAGGGATGATTTCACACTTTCTTGTTTCAGCACAAAACACACTTAAAAAAAACCAACAAACAACCCCCCCAAAAAACCTAGCACACCCCCTCATGTTCCCCCAATCAATCAACCTATGCCAGACAGCAATTTGTTTGCCTCTTATTTTGAGACACTCTGGCTCTCTTTTCAAAACAGATTGGGGAAATTGATGAGAGAGATGCATTTCCTCAGCTGTGCCTTATTCTCCTAGCAAAGCCCAGGGAATTCTTTCCAAGTACACACTCAAAAGAGGCCATAAGAATTTCAAGAAGATGCAAACATCAGTTTTTGTGCAATAATAAATTCTTTTCAGAGTTTCAAAATTTATAATACACTTGTTCAAAAATAAAATTATTGCTCAGATCTAGATTCTTTTTCCCTGGCCTACTTGTGTGGGTTTTTTTTTCCCCTCAAGATGAAAGAATAGATTTTTATTAATGTTAGTCCACTTCAGTAAACTGTCCTGCTACTGCGTATTGTTCATGCTACAGCAATGCGAGTGTTGCAAAGAAACAAAATGCAAGTCACTGCAGTGGTTTTTTTTTTTTTTTTTTTTTTTTTTGTTTTTTTTTTTTTTTTTTTTTTTTGTTTTGGTTTTTTTCCTGGAAAATCCAATGGTTTATTCACACTCCCAACTTTATAGATAGCCTGTCTTACTCAGAGTTTTCCTTACAGGTCTTGTTTCATACAGCAAGGCACAAAATATTTCTGTTGCCATACTTCTTTTATTTTATTTGCTGAAGATAAGTGGGACAGTGGGCAGGAGTGATGCTACGCTTTCGATTAATTCTGAAAGATACAATTCATTTTCTATGTCTTGAGTTCTGCCTTAGTGTATCCACAGTGAGTATAAAATTAGGCTCTGCAAATACACAGAATGCTGGGTGCTTGGGTATAATTTAATAATCTGTGTATTATTTTAAAGACACACATAAGCAATAGCTGCTTGCTTATAAAATGCATTTACTGACCCATGAGTGAATTGATCCCTATGACTATTTAAACCTCAGGGCTTTAAAAGTTTTTCTCTTATCTTTATGTTAAACAATGGAAAGTTTTACCGTATGTTCAAATAACGTCTTCATCAGGTTCACAACAGGATACCATAGTTAATTTTCAGTTGAGTGCTTTACAGGATTTTCTTTTTGCTGGCTGGTTGGGTGAAAGTCTAGACACGGAGAGACGAGGCGTTAGAGGGGCCTCACAATATAGTTATTGTGAATGGTAAGTAGGAGCAGCTTCCTCTGATGTACGGACTCCATGCCCAAACCAGTGGTACAAAGGCATAGCTTTTGTTCAGGGGGATAGGGGCTAATCCGAATGCTGCACACTGTGAAAAACCTTTTATGGAAGGGGGGAAAAACTTGCCTTGAAGGTGAGAGGTCAGCAGTTTAACCTCTGACCACAAAACAAGAGACTAGCAAAGAATGGGACGAACAAGGGGGAAAAATACTTCAAGTACTCCATTCTTTGTTTATCAGAAATGGGTCAAGCAAATGAGTGTCAGGAATGGTTACAGGAGTTCTGATGGGCTGCAAGGAAGTCTGAAGATGTGCTCTGCCTTAGTTGTGCATTGCAATAGAATTTGGAGCTTGCATAGCTCTCTCTTAAATGCTTGATAAAGAGACCCCCAAAACAAAATTGAATCTTTCAGTAGTCCTTAAAAGCACGGATATTCAGCTCTCTTCCTCCTTAGCCCCTATCAGGTCCTTTTGTTATTACAATTTTTTATTCTAATTTTCCTTTGTGTAGATTAACATAATTTAGTATTTGGCTTTCTAACTATTTGCACTGTTTCTGGGCTGTTTTTTGAAATCTGTAAAGCACAGTAATCACATCCTCACACGTGTTCAACTGGCAGTGAGATGGGTCTCTTTTAGCTAAAGCCACGGATCTTTGGGTGGTCAGTGCTATTGTACAACAGCAGGGGAGAGCTGTTTCCAATCTTTGTGCAAAGGGAATATGGAGGCTTTCCCCTCTGATCTCATTTTGGTATTATCAGTGCTGGGAATTTAGTCACAATCCAATTAGAAATGATGGAAGTTATGTTAACTAATAGTTAAGCCTCCCGTATTCTCAGGTCCACCCGTTTGGACTAAAGGGTTGTGCTACTCTTGGCTCAGGCTGGGAGAAGATACCAACAGTGATTAATACACTTGGTGCACTAAAGCTCCCTGCTTGGCATACAACCATTCCTTGTGCTTGGCTACATCCAGCCCATGAGAAGCACTGCTCACCTCCCTCCCGGCCTCTCCCAGCATGCAAAAAAGCAAAGAAGACATAATGCCTTGTTTGTGCACCTCTGGAAGTTTTATACTTCACTGGACATAGATGTGTTCTGTATATGAGGTAAATTCCTCTTCCTGCTTCACACAAAGGGATTAAAGCTAGGCTTTGTTGTTGACCCTCTTCACATGTCACATCTTCAAACATTTGCTTATGGCCTGGACAGCTTTAGGCCACTTGCATTCAGAGAAGTGATCAGGAACCAGCAGCGTTCCTCAGCAAGTCAGTGGCAGGGCCTCTCAGGGCCTCTCCCCCTTTTCCTGGGGGAAATATATTTTGGTACAGGCTTGATTTTATTTGTGCTCAGAAATAGCACAGCCTCACATGTTGTTCATCCTCTGACCCTTGGCTGAGTTTAATCTTTTGTTTCTCAATTTCACAGACATCCATCTTTCTTCTTTTTAAGTATTTTAGGGATAAATTCCTCAGAAAGGTGGTACTAAGTGTACTTCCATGATTGGACACGTCTTCAAATGAGAAAAAAAAGATGTCATTTTTCTTGCATTCCTTAGAAACTTTATTGGGTTCACTGATTGTAAAATACAGCATTTTGGTGGAGACCTTGTTAAACATGCAGAGTTGTTTATTATATAAATCTTAATTGAAAGGCTTAGGATTGTGGCTCTTGCTGGAATTACCTGAGCAGGTACTTTCTATAGCTATTAAGTGTGAAAGTAAAATGAGGAACCCTTTATAGTCTTTTTGCCTTGCTCCTAATTTGCTAGTTTTGTAACTTTATGAACTGTGATCTTTTTTAGTTTTCAAATTTGATGGGATCAAATGGTGTTTTTAAGCAAAATGACTGACATTTTTGCCCTTGGGGAAGCACCAGAAGTTAAAATATTGATGTATGTTAGAGTAGGCACCTTTCATTGTCTTCTATCAAAGTCTAGAAAAGGTTTTCTTCCCCGTAATTATTTCTTCTGCAATCTTCAAAAGGAATCTAAACCTCTTCCTTAATGGCCCTTTAAGATCATCGAGTCCAACCCTTAACCCAGCACTGCCAACTCCACCACTAAACCACGTTCCAAAGCACGTCTTTTAAATACCTCTCAGGGATGGTGACCTTGTCACCTCACTGGGCAGCCTGTTCCAGTGCTTGACAACTTTTTCTACGAATAATTTTTCCCTAATATCCAATCTAAACCTCCCCTGGTACAATTTGAGGCCATTTCCCCTTGTCCCATCTCTTGTCACCTGGGAGAAGAGACTGACCCCCACTTGCTACACCCTTCTTTCAGGGAGTGGAGAGATCTGTAAGGTCCCCCCTGAGCCTCCTTTTCTCCAGGCTAAACACCCCCAGCTCCCTCAGCTGCTCCTCATCAGACTTGTGCTCCAAACCCTTCCCCAGCTCCATTCCCCTTCTCTGGATGCTCTCCAGCCACTCAATGTCTTTCTTGAAGTGAGTGGCCCAAAGCCAAACACGGGATTCAAGGTGCTGCCTCACCAGTGCCCAGTACAGGGGGACAGTCCCTTTCCTGGCCCTGCTGCCACACTGCTCCTGATCCAGGCCAGGATGCCCTTGGCCTCTTTGCCCACCTGGGCACAGCTGGCTCTTGTTCAGCTGCTTGACCAGCAGTTCCAGGTCCTTTTCCATCAGGCAGCTTTCCAGCCCCTCTGCCCCAGCCTGGAGCACTGCATGGGGTTATTGTGGCCAAAGTGCAGCACCTGGCACTTTGCTCTAATTGAACCTCAAAATGTTGACCTCAGCCCATGGATCCAGCCCGCCCAGATCCCTGTGCAGAGCCTTCCTGCCCTCCAGCAGATCAACGCTCCTGCCCAAGACTCCTGCCCAACTAGGTTTCATCTTCAGACTTCCTGAGGGTGCACATGATCCCCTTGTCCAGACCATTGATAAATACATGAATTAAACAGAATTTGCCCTGAAGAAAGGAGATACACTTTACAGTTTGAGGCAGGATGTTATTCTATGGAATTTGCCTGATCCTCTGTGGGCTTAATAGGAATGAAGAATTTAAGCAATAATAAGTCATTCGGGATAACTTGTTAAAATTAAGATGTGATATTTGCACATCCATGATTCTTGAAATCTATTTTTGGTCTTTTCAGAAATTAGTGGATTTTCCCTGCTCTGGAAAGTTCAGGGATTTTGTTTATCAGAGTGATGGAAGACTCAAGATAAGAGAGGAGTTATCTGAGGCATGCTTGAGAGAGAATGTATGTCTTAGCACTTGAAAAGTGCAGCAATATTTTCATGCCCCGTGGGGTTCTTTCACTAATTATAAAAACAATGAATGAAAAAGATGCTATAAGGAGATACCTTATTTTATGTAGACATAATTTACAAGTGTATTCTATCCCATTGATTATGAAATTTTCAGCATGAGTGATTATGATTAGTCTTTATTAATAAAAAAATGGAATTAGTTATCTTAAAGCAAAGCAACTTCCGATTTCTCTAGCTGCATGTTGAATTGTTCTTGATGAGAAGTGTATGTGCATGGGCAGTGATTGGTTTTTGCTGCAGCATAGTGTATTTTAATGCAGGAACTGGCTTGTTGAAAACATTTTAATATTTCCTCCAAAAATTCTTTTGCATGTCTTATGAAGATTGGTTGACACCTGTGATTAATTCTTAGTGTTCTTAGCCTTTTTCATTTTCCTGATAAATGACCAGTGAGACAATGGTACTGTTTTCTTAGGCTCATCCAGTCATGACTTTAATTTCCTTAGGTAAGAAATTATTTTGCTTTCAGCTTTTAGCATTGATTCCAACTGTAAACTCTGCCGGTCTAGGTCCTTACATACGTTTATAGAGCTCAGCTGTGCTCCAGGAGGTGAACGTCTTTCATTTTCAGAGACAAAACAAAGAATAAAGAGAAAAGCTCCATGTAGTTACCAAGTTGTTATCAAACTGTACTGATTATTGAGCTCATCCTCTTAAGCCTTCCAGTGGTGAACCTGCAGTCTTACTGGTGGAGATGGAGAATGTGCAGGAGGACAGAGCGGGGATGTGAAATGACTAGAAGTGATTAGTGATGTGGGGCTTGTAGGAAATCTGGGGTTTGTTTAATCATCTGTGTCAAGGAAGAAGCTGAAGTAGATAGAAAATGGAAGCCAGAATAATACAGCTCTTCCAATAGCATCAAGCCCTTTCATGCAAACACCGAACAAGGAGAAATTGGGCAGTGAGAGAAGGGCAGTGGTTGAGAGGAGAACTTTTTATGAAAATTTTCCTACAGATTAATGTAAGAGAGTGCGTAATGTTACGTGTCGTGCCATATATTTTAGCTCCTTGTGCATTCTGTGTGTAGACAGCTGTTACTGTTGTGCAGGTTTATCGGTGCATTCTGAAATATTAGCACCAGATTTATTTGGTAAATTGATGTTTTCAGATGAGACATAACCTTAATTTGTGCTGTTGTTGATTTATTGGGAAATCATTCCTTATTCTTTCACATCAATAGTAATAATATCATTTTTCACCTTGCTGATATTTTGACTGCTGTATGGTGCATTCACAGGCATTACCCATGCTTTCCCTGGCCTCATCTCACTTCTTTCTGCTGCAATACTTTTTGGAAAGTAAAATGGAGACCTTCATTACTTAAGAGGCAGAAATGCTCAGTTCAAGCGTATGGATGGCCCATCATTCTGCAGTGTTCCCTTCCTGTAGTCTTTATCTTCCCATCTGCAACCACCCCACTGCTCTTCCAAGTGTGTACAGGTCTGTTTTCTTTCTCCTTTCTCCTCTGCGTGGTGGTGAGCACTCCCTGGCTGCCGCTTTGCCTCCGTGAGGCGGTGACCGCCCGGCTGGAGCCTGCTGTGCCTGCCCGGTGTGTCCTGGCTTTCCAATGGGCAAAGCAGCCGGCCCGGCCTGGGCTCCCACCCACCAGCGGAGCCGTGTCACCTCGCAGGGTGCCTTTGTTGAAGTAACTGCTTCTGACAAAAAAGTTCTTGTACTTTTCGAACAGCTAGTTTGAATGCAGACTGCTGAAATGGGAGAAGGCAGCTTCTGACCTTGCCTTCTGGAAAGGCTCAATTTACAAAGGATGTGTTGAGTTCTGACCCCTCATGGGCCATGCGAGTGCAGTGTGTTGTTTTGAACTTTAGCTTTTGCTATTAGAGTGAAATATATTGTCTGCTATTATCACACTGTTAAATTAATTTTCGCTATTTTCTGCATGATTTATTTGAGTTTTTGCTGGACAAAGCAGGCATCGGGCATTGAGGTTTCCTGAGATAAAATAGTGTTTCACTTTAACCACATCTCTGTTACTTTGTATTGGGATGTGAATTGAAATCATGCATCTACGTCACCCTTCTACTTTGCTGTTCTGAATAAATAGTATTATTTTTCCGTTTTATCACTGAAGTATGTGATATCAAGAAATGTCTTGGAGAGTTTCCTAGTTGTTGAACGTGCTTTGGAATTACTAACTGAGAACCCAGATCTCGTGCCTCGAGGGCTGCAAGACACGAGACCGTTCTGGTAGAACCTCTATGTATTTTGGGTTGATGTTTATGTCTCTGGTTTTGCTGACCCCTCTCCAACACATAATAGGGAATTTTGACCTGAGTAACTGCAAACACCTGTGAGAAAACCCTTTGACTTACTTTTACTTGTTTTATGTATTTGTGTGGCTTGTGCTTTAAAATAACTGAACTTGGCCCCCATGGAAATGTCCCTTTTTTAATGCCCTGTCTTCTGAATAAAAAAAAAAAAAAAAATTTTTCCAAGACCTCATGGTGTTTGGGAACCTGAAATAACTGACTTGAGATGAGGCAACAGATAGCTGGCAGGACTGAAAAAACAGTGTGCTGCTTCTAATTCCCAGTGTGCTGCTGGTGGGGTCTGTGTTCTACCTCTGCTGAAGCAGAGAGGGACCAATATTGTTAATGCAGCTCAACAAGAAAAAAAGTATAGTTTTTTTTCCTGCCCTCTCTATCCACTTTATGACTCTTCAAGCTTTTGAAACAGATGGAGAGAAGGGTGCAGAGAGTTGCAGGTATGTCAGAGTTTATTTTACTAAAAGATAAATACATTTTTCAGTTAGAAAATGACAAAGAAAAAAATTGCATTAGCCTTCTGCCATGTGTGGTGTTGCCTTTTAAGAGGCTTAGTGGGGGAAAAGTGCCCAGTTTGGGAACATCCCTGGGAGGGTGTGACATGGAGCCTCTTCTCCCAGTTCTGGGAGGTCCTTGGTGGGGATCAGAATGATCTCTGTTCCCTGGGAAGTCAGGTGCCAAAGCCACGGTGCCTCTGCCTGAGCCCCGGGGTCTCAGCAAGCATTGTGTGTGATTGCTGCCTTGGAAATGTCTGGTAGACCCTTTCCTAATGTTTTGTTTGTTTTCTGTGGATGAAACGCAAGGTTTGGTGATTGTGTGAGGGTGGTTTGGTAAGAGACTGCTATATCTTCTTTAGCTGCAAAAACTAATCCTAGAGGGGACTCGTAACACAAATGCAAGTGTAAAGGTTGTTTTCTGTAGCCTTTTTTCTGAACATGGCTCTTGGATACTAAAGCATGAGTGCTTCGTGTCAGGGGAAATCTCAGCTGTTGGTGTAACACTGATCTTTCTGTAAGCAACCTCTTAACCTGCTTTTTGTGTTCTGTTCTTATCAAAAGTTTAGTGTTGACTTCTAAGGATTGGTATGGGAAAAATGTCAAAACACTGATTTTCAGCTGCATGCTGCCTGCCATAGATATATCGGGGCTCAATGCATGTGGGCCAGCCTCTAAAATTTTTTGTTGCTGATTCTTGCTCACGTGGAGGGCCCTTGGGACAGATGGCCCCTTGCTGTTGATGGTTCGATTACAGCGATCACCCACAGCTTCTGAAGAGTGCGAAGAAAAGAAATTGCTTTCTTTGTCAAGGTGTTTTCATTTCAATTCTCACCCATTAGCCCTGTTTGGTTAAGTTTTGAATTACTCCATCAGGTGACTGATGAGTTTTATTTTTCCCCCTGATGATATTAAAATAGATTTGGGGTAAGATGGAAAGGAAAGGCAAAAAAAGGTTTGTGCTTATTGATCAGTGCTCCTTCATCTTTGTTCTGGCTTAATGTGTCATGAACAACAAAGATTAAAATGAACACTGAATCAGAATATATTAGAAAAGACATATTTTAAAATGAAAGTCAGTGAACTGTTTACATATATAGCAAACTATATGTATGCTATGGCTAATCAACATGGTTAGAATTTTAGAGCTCTGTGTAGCTAAGAAGGTTTGTGATTGTTTTAATTTACATATATAAAATTATGAAATGTTGGTTTATATAATTATAGCTTTTCAAGTTAGATATGTTTCAGCTGTAGTGCTGGAGGTATTCAGAGGAGTAGGAATCATCCAGACCAGGTCCTGGTTACCAATGCTGTTCTACTTCCATACATTCCTACCACAGACAGTAAGCAAACTGTGAAAGGTTTGAATTTCATGTAGAAAATTCTGTTTGTAATTGGAGAATGAAAAAAGGATAAAGAACTTGAAACTATGCTTTTACAATGTACAATTATGTTCATTCTTTCTCACACATAAGCAGAATATCGTTGCACAATTCTGAATCTTATTTCACAGCATGATCATAGAGATGGTGTGAATATATGATACAGTAATATCTGTACTAATTAAATAAAATGTCTTAAATAATATAGAATAGAACAATGAACAGAGAATCTAACCCCTTCTCCCTGTAGCTGTCCTTGGTTGTAAAGACAGTGTCAATGGGATTGCTTTTCCAAGATACTATGTATTGCTCTGTCCTCTAGGTAATCTGTCCCTGTAAGTTGTTGAGTAATAGGTAGTTACTTACCTGTTAATTATTGAGTAATCACATTTTATTGCTTGTGCTAGTCAGTATTTAAGGCAAGGGGCATAATTTACAGGGAAGTCGTGCCCTCAAGTACCGATAGTTGGGCTGTGCCCAGGATGTGGGCCTCCCCAGCGGAAAGTGGAAGGAATGTTGCTGCACTGTTCAGGCAAGAAGTGATGTAAATAGATAGTCATTATATCATCTTTGGCCAAGAGGGAGTTCCCCTGCAACACTCATTTTTTCTTGAAGTAGCTAAAGACTGCACTAGCTTCTGCTTAGAGAAAAAAACTTGCAGAAGGATTAAGCTTTTGGTTTAATTTTTAATTGCTTTTATTTATCTTTTTAAGGCATGTTAACTCTAATGTAAGATTTATTTTTGTATTATTTTTGGAAAATGTCTGTCAAAAATGGCTTGGATAATATTCTGTGTTTTCTGCAACCAATCAGTTTGCTTTACAGGCTCACATATATCCCTGGTTTCATGTGCAAGCTGATACCAAATTTGTATTTCTTGGAGTAAACCAGGAAGCAGTAACTCAGGTATCCAGAATGTACTGAGATGTAGATTTTGTCATGTGCCAAAATCTTGTTGATTTTTCTATATGCAGTGTGTGGGGGTTCCACAAAGCAAATATAACAGTGTAGTCTAGGAGATAAAAAATGATTGTCTCTGGTCAGACATCACCGAGTGGGAAGTGATGGTCCATCTGCAGTGTACTTGGCTGGGCAGGAGTTTTGCTTCGTCCTCATTTACTTAGTTCATATTGCTTGGTAATAATGGACTTGAACTTTTCTAGATCTTTCTCAAAATCAATATTGCAGCACTAATACAGGAAAATTTCATGTAACCTACATTACTTTTTAAGAACTTTTAAGTTCCATATCTTCATTTAAAACAGATAAACACTTGCACAATGTCTGTTTGCAAGGGAATGTGGCAAGTTACTTTTTCATTCTTACAGGGTGAGATGTAAAACTTGTGTTTGGTTGCGAAGGTGAATGCTCTTCATCTTACTCTTTCCAGTTGTTGTTCATTTCAGTAGATCACAGCATGGCCTGTCTCCTTTAAATTTCTTTGAACAAGAGACCCAGTGACAGCAAAGTATTTTGTTTTGTAAACCCTCCTGGAACATTAGCAATGGCTTAAGATATGTGGTGCTCGCTTGCTGCTTCTTCTGCTGCCTTAGTTCTTAGATCCTTGGTCTCATGATTCACTCACAAGTTAGAAGAAGGAAAATTAAGAATTACACCACAGCTTCTAAAGGCATGCAGTTGTTCCCATACTTTACAAGGTCATTCTAAAGACCTGTCAGGTAGAAGAAACCCCTACTTATCTCGTGAAGAGACCAAATAAAGGCTGAACATACTCATTTTATCTGTGCACTATCTGTGCAATGAACTCTCACCCTGATTAAGGTTTTAGCCTGAAGCATGGCTAATAGCATTGCAGCCAAAAGGACCCTTTCTTTCTGTCTCTAGTAAGCTGAAATGACTTACTGCTCTGTCCTTCAGTGGGACAAATTCTTGGGCAAAAAGGGATTGACCTGCAGCTCTGAAGGAGATGTCAAGTTGTGGCTAGAACTTTTAACCATCTACCTGCCTGTAAAAGGGGAAGAAGTACTTATTTCCTAGTTCAAGTGCCTTACAGACAGGGAAATCTGAAAGACTGGAGGAAGTTTCAGGTCCAAAACCTGACAAAGTCCTGCTTCTCTACAATGTACTTGGCTGAACCTTGCATGTGATTAGTTGGGAGGTCGGTATCTGCACACTGTTCTCACAGTTCTGAAAACCTTGAGGAGCCTTTGTCACATAAGTTTAAAAGTAGAAATATTTGAAAATAATTCTGTGATAAACTGTACCATCAGCAAATCTCATGTGTGGCTTTGCAGTGCGATGTAGACACGTGAGATTGTCACACTTCAGCCCGGATGGTGAGCTGTTAGTGCCTCGTGGGGCAGCAATGGCCAGCACCTAAAAGCTGTGGAGTTGCCTTGACGTGATGCTGTGAGGGGCTGACTGAGCTGGACCCACTCACTTCAAGCACGAGTGGTTTTTGTGGGGAGTAGGGAAGATTGTATTGTGTGTGTGGTTTTTGTTAAGGGCTGAGTGACTCTTAATAGTTATGGATTGTACCTTTCTTTTCCCATGTATTAGAAACAAAATTCTGGATTTCCACAAACATGATATGAGCACTGGTATCCTGAAATAATTTGCTAAGTATTATATGTTTATAGAAAGATGTAATTAAATTCTGAGCCAACTGATAAGGCCATGAGTAATTTGTTCTACTTGTGACTGGGAGCACGTCCTACTGAAATTACTTCAATTGCAGCTGTTATTACTACAGTTAAAAACAGTTCCTTAGGAAAAGCTTCCTCGTGGAAGGAAGATGTTTTCATCTTGCCAGTAAGGTCCTTGTCATTACGTTTCTGAACCTGTTACAAAAATCACATTTCTGATTGGCAAGTGTACAGTCACAAAGACTTACAGATAACAGCTACAGTGACTGTAACTGAGGCTACTAAACCATTACTTTCCATTTTCCATTTCCAAAAGGTCAGTATTTACTATGTGTTTGTTGACTCTGTTGTCATTTAGTTCACACTTTACTTTCTATGAGAAAAGTTGGAAGAAAAAATGTCAAAAGTCACACGTTCCAAATATCACCTTTGATGCCAGTGTGAGATGAGTACCTTCAATGCCTAAATAATTTTTCAAAATGGGGCAGAAGCTTTACAATCAGTTGAAGACAAGGCAGAGGTCACTGGTGTGGGTGAGAGAGGGGACAGGAGACACAGGACTCCTGTGCTGTGGCCATGCTGTGGCTTATTTTGAAAGGCGAGTCCCACCTAGAGACCCAGAAGAATCTCAGTGTATTAATATATAGCAGGAAAAGCTGGTAAATACAATTACTAAAACTCGTTAACATTTTTCTGTAACTGATGTTGTCAATGATGTCATTTTTGCCTTGTTCCTTTGCTGTTTGCTGAAGTAGGAACAGTTCAAAATTGTGGAGGCAATTTAGGAAGGCACACTTGTGAGTAAAGTGTGAGTAAAAAGGTTGAAGGCACTGGATTGTTAAGATTTGATGTAGCTTTGTAAAAATGTTTTCTTTTGCTTTGTGATTTGCGTTAAAGTGTACTTTCAGGTATTTTCTGTAGTGGCACCCTTGTTTGCATATTATCTTTAATCTGACAGGTTTTAGGTGCTGGAGAAGTTAGTGACTGTTCCTTAGTTTCACTTTTTAAAAATCAAATTGCTTCAATGTATTTTGTCCTCGTTCTTTCTTTTGATTAGCGATGCTTGGAAAATACTGTAACTCCCTTCTCCCCTTTTCCACGGCATCCTTCTCTTCTTCCTCCTGCTGCTGGCTGGTGCTCCACTTTGATCCCCCAAAGCAGGGAGCTGAAGACCACTGCTGCACCCAGCTCTTCTGGCAGCAGGGCCTCCCATTCTACTCCATCTCTGGTACTTCATGTATGAAACTGTTAACAGGCAGATTTTAATATTATATACAGAAGTCTTTTTTTGCAAGGAGTAATTTTTTTATGTGAATGCTGTTTTTTTCATCAGATGATTTCATCTGTAAAAACCCTTGGGTTGCACGTTATGGTTCATCTCTTACTTTGTTTCTGAATCACTGTTGTAGTGATTTGGTTGAATATTAAATACTATATTGATATAAAAGCATCACTAGAGTTACTGTTGAGTGTTTCTGGAAAGTTATTTTAAGTATGTAAGAGGCCTTTGTTTTTGAACAATAGCAGTATCGTAAACTTGGTTTGGAGAACTAATTTTTTATTGCTGAAAACTACTTACTGTAACAAAATCCATTCTGCTTATTGCTTAAATGGGTATTTATAAAGCTGTTCCCTGAGATAATGATAGATAATTTCAGATTTATTAATTACATTGTCATGTTCGCCTTAGGAAAAAAATGTGGCACTTCTTGTTTTTTCCAGACATGAAAGAAGAACTGTCTGCAATAAACTTTGCTTTGCTGCCTTCCTTTTCCTCACTATATTTCTTTCCCACCCCCTTAACTCCTGGCCCCAGTCTCTTCTTTCCCCTCTGCACTGACAGCTTTTTTCCAATGAATATCTGTTCAGCATCAGAGAAAATATAACTGGAGGGATTCTGAGCAGCCATCTAGTCCATTCCTCTGTCCCAAGGCATGACCAACTCTGCTTGGCAGTCTTCTTGTCTGTTCTGCTCAGTAAAACCAACAGGGCTGAAGATTCCTTCACTCTCCAGAATATTGGACTACTTAATTAATCTGTTACATTTCAACTTGGCTGCGTTTTCATGTCTGAAATATTCTCTGTTCCTATCAAGAGAATTACCTGAGATGATGTTTCTCAGCATGTGTTTGTAATTTCTGTTCCATTACCAAATTGAATGTGTGCTAATTACCTTACCCTGTTGTATTTTTGGGTGGCATTTATAGTCTGCAAGCTTGGTGATTATGAAGAGTATTTTTAGAGTATATGTAACTTGTCAGTTTTTGGGAAAATTACAACTTAGAAAGCTTTCTCTTTTTATTTTTTTTTCATAGTTTAGAATGCACTGCTTCTCTAATCTACTCTGTCATGAGAAATAGTACCTTTGTATTTTCTTAGATTTGTTACAGAAGTTAGACCGTGTTAGCAGTTGTTTTCCTAAAAATATGGATGACATGCTTTATGACATTGCCTCTACAGGAATAGATTTTTGGAGAGAAATTACCTTGAGGATATGCGTATGTTTTCCTGTTGTCTTAGTGTGTGTCACACTCGCCTGCATTTGTCTTCTGGAGCAGTTCTAGATTATAGCATCTTGAATACTATTTTTTAAAGCATTGCATGTGACTCGCTTTCCTCTTTGTAATTGTACTGCACTCTTTTGGTATCTCAGCAAACCTTTCCATGATTGTCTCTTGTCTGACTTGTACCAAGGGAGATGTCCTTTCCAGTGCTGCAGAGTATTTAGCAAAGGAATTTTCAAGTGTTACTGGCAGCTGCTGAGATTTACATCCTGGATGTGGTAGGCATAGGAAAGAGTGCTGTTTGTACATGGAAATACCCATTTACACATGCAACAGTATCTACATTTATACAAGTAACACACAAATTATTTTGTGTGTGCACTTGACAATTTCCTCTTACTACTACATTTACTTAGAATTGGTGCAAACCATTTGTCCTGAAAAGTCTGTTAGGAAAAGAAAATGAGGAGAAATTCAGTAGTTCCTCAGCTGACTATGACAACAGCTATTTCTGAACGATTCTCATCCTCTCACCCATAAAATCAGCATAAAATTGACCTAACATTGCCAGATCAGATGGGGTATCTGGAAAGTAATCCTCAGGGAAAAGAAAATTCAGTCTTTGTAAACCTGAAGATAGAGTGCGTAAAGTTGCAGAATTGGATTATACTTTCTCTTTTTATTTCTAAATCAGTACCCTTTTGTCTCTTCCTTTGCAGCACTTTTGAGAAGTTGCCGCAAAGATGTGTCAGATGCTGCCTGAGCCTAGCTCCAAAAGCAGAAACCAACATAATCTTTTGAAAAAAACCCAATCCCAGACTTGGATAATTATCATAAAATCCTGAGGCTTTTTATAGGTGTTAGGGTTTGGTTTCAGAGAGTAAAGGCATAAAAAGAATATAGTAACTTTTCTTTTTGAAGCACGAGTCACATCAGATTTTCTTACTTAATAAATGTATGGCAAGTACCTACTAAAATAACCAGTTAAAAGCCAGTAATAACAGCTGCAAAACCCAGCTCAAAGCCCTTGGACAAGTCTTGAAGGCGTGTAATTTTTGCTGAGTGTAGTACCAAATGTTTTTCTTGGATTGAGATAGGAATATTTTTTTAAATGTTGGCTCTCTTTTGTTTTCATGAAGGAGTATTAAAAGCATTATTCTTCCTGTTTAGATCACATGAATTTAATTATTCTCTCATGATATAAACATCTTTTCATGATATGAAAGTAAATGTTGTTATACCTATAGTTGAGTGAACTGGAATTTACTTTAGATTTGTTTTTACCATTTCAAGCGAGACTGGAGTAGCAGGAGAGAGCCTTAGTATGAAGTGAAGATGGCAAGCTGAGCAGGACACTACGTTAAGGTTGTAGGGTTTTGTATCTGTTAGGATATCAGGGCACCAAAAGAACTTACTGGAGCTGTTGATTTTGTTGCCTGTAGATAAAGGGTGGACTTGTGAAATGCTGTTCGGCTCCGTTTTACACCTCATTGAGGTGTAAATTTTACCCGTGTTTTGACTCCAAACCCAAAGTTTTGCTTAATTCTGAGGCTGTACTTTGCTCATGACTGTGACCTGTTAAAATAACACCTGGAGGTTTTGCTATTGTGATCTGCTTCCTATTTTGAAGCCTGGCAGTTATATTTGCACTAAGGACGGTGAAGGAAAGAAATTACATTTCTGTCCGATTTGAGAAACCCCAGTGAGTTTGTTACTGTGTTGCTAAAGCATTCACTATACTAAATGTTTCTCATGTAACTGTACTTCCCATCTGCCAAAATCATCTCTCTGGCTTCATTGCTGGGAGAGGTGATGTTGCCAAGCTCCTGGCTGGCGATGCTCCGGCAGCCCGGCCTCACTGCAGAGAGGTGCCCTCACCTCCTCGCAGGCCACAGCGCTCGGGTTTCGCAATAGAAGCAGCTAGAAATGGTACTGCGAGACTTGGGAAGTTGTGAACAAGAAATGGCTGATAAGAAACGGAACTAGAGGCAGCTGGTAACCAGCTTGTGTTGCACGAGCTGTAGCAAATGCTTGAGGCTGGACTGCTCTGCATGAAACAGTCCTGCTTTCTTCTCACCACAACTCCCTATTCCCCAGTTTTTCTTCCTTTTTTTCTGGCATAAACTCAGTGGTTTTGGGGAACTGATCTAGTTAACACTGACCTGAAAAGTTTCAGACAGTTGGTTTGATGTTGGTCAGTTCCCTCATCTGGCTCAGTGTGGCTGTGACAGAGTCTGTACCAGCAGGAGACAGACAGTGCTGCAGCTTCATCAAGTACCTGGCAGTGGGAGTGCAGTGGGATTACTCTTTCGAAGAGAAGTTTATGTCTGAAATGTTTGTGGACGTACAGGATTTGATTTACAAGATCTCTTAAAGTATTTTTTGGATTCTGCAAGTTTCCAGTGCTTTTTTAGCTAGTAATTCATGGATTACTTAACATCAATTTTTTGATATGTTACCATACTTGCTACTCCTTGGATTTATCAGGGATCACTGTTGATATGTAATTGCTTTCTTCTTCATGATACTAATTTGGAATGAAAACAAGAGCTCCCTTACAGGATAGTCAAACTCCTCTCATACCTGATCATTATAGAGATGTTTGCAATTTAAATATGCACAAAATAGATGGGAAAAAAAGGTCTCTGTTGTAAGTGACTGTATTTATTTGCTGTCGTATTTTTATAAATGTAGCATCTTATCTCGTTTTGTATCTGCCTTCAAAAGTTTTTGCTCTCCACGGTAGATGGAGGAAGATTTGTTACGCAAAATACATACACTTTATTAAATAATAGCTGCAGAACCCTTCCTGGATGTTCTTAGGAGAAAAAATAAGCTTGTCCAGCAAGTAAAGTCAAATGCCTCCATTTTTATTGAAAATCTCACTTAAATTTGAATTAGATACAAATTAGGTCTAAATTGCATTGAGTTGATTGACAAGTTGAATTTTGTAACACGTTTGAAATGTATGTTCCAATGTTGGCTTGACGTCTGTCCTGGGGTGAAGGAGGAATGCTGACTTCATTCTCCAGCTCCTTCTGGTTGGGCCAGCAGCAAATGCACACATGCAACAGCTCCGTGCTGAATAGTAGGATTTGAGATCAGCAGCTGGGAATGACAACACCAGCAGTGGCATTTCCCTCCTCATTAGATCTCCAGTTTGCAGCAGCAAACATGTGGGACCATGAAGAAGAGCAGAAACCTCCATACTTTGCCAAAACTGGAGAACCCCGCGGTTCTGATGTCAAACCTAGCAGTGAGAAGGAAGTTTCTGAGTTACTACACAGTGCCGGTGCTAGAGCCTGAAGTGGAAGTCTGAATAGTTTCCTATTCCTTGGAAGACAGGAATCCAGCAGCTCCTGAGGTGGAGAAGAGGTGGCAGTTCCCATCAGGCAGCGCCTCCTGGCACTCACTGTTGTGTTTCTCCTTCCTTTTCCTGCCCTCTGGCAGCCCGAGCTGCCGCTGGCTGCGTGATCAGTGGTGGGAGGATCTGCCTGACCTTGGCTGGGGCACGAGCAGGAATTAGAGAGCTCTGCCTCTGCTCCAGGCTTTGGCACTGCCCTGGGTGTCCCTTGCAGCAGGATGCATAATTCACTCCTAGCAGGTGGACAAACACTGCTGCTAATCTGGTGTTTAGAAGCCTAAGTGAGGCTTCGTGGGTGTTTGTGGCCGTGTAACAGCAGCATCTCAGGAAGGTTTTCTATCAAAGGAGATTAAAAGCTGTGGTGGGGGGGATGAAGAGCATAATTCGTGTTTTTGTTGTAATGTTATGGTTCATGCCGTTGTGTTAGAGGCTTTCAAAACAATATTAGGTGTAGACTAATATGTAGCCTAAGTAACAGTGATTATTTTTATAATTAGCAGTTTACAAGAGGTTAATGAAAACTTGGAGGTATTATTGAAATGCTGGTTTTAAGTGGCTCTGAACAGAAAATAATGAAAACATGCTAGCTCTTCTAAACTCTACTCAATGTAACCAGCATCCTCCTTGAGAATGCTGGTTACATTGGTACAATCTTTAAAATCACAACTGATGTTTTTCTGCACTTTTCTAAAGGCCTTTTCTTTCCATTATAATTTTATGTTCTTTTTTCCTGGGATGGAAAGAGGTTTTATATCTCTTTATTTCTTAGTTGAATTAAAATGTGAAAATTAAATATGCTTAAAAAAAATATTCCAGGAAAAAAAGAATTGAATATGAAAATAGTTCGGTACATTATAACCTGCTGCCATATGTAGAACAATAAACATACAGTTTCATAAATATGAAATAAGTCTTTTTAATAATCCAGTATCTTCCTTAGTTTTTAGGTACATTTTTGCACTTGCCTCAAAGCTTGACGCTAAGCTGACCCTCTCTTTAATATTAATGTACTCTGACTGTAATACTCTGTTCCTTTGCCTCTGATTAATGCTGTCTGTCAATTATTTACAGATCCAGTGGTACTGTGGAAGTTCCCGGAGGACTTTGGAGACCAGGTTGGAAATATGAGATTGAACTTTTTTTTTATGTTAGAATAATAATAAAAAAGCTCTTCTATTCAGCTGTGCAGAGGCAGATGCTAATGATAGTGGGGTGGAAGTCTTCACCCAACTGGTGGCTTGGTGATTAGATTGCCTTTGTGACAGGAATATGCAATAGCAGTTGTAGAGCACGGAATGTCGTGCTAATTCTCTGTATCACCTTATTTTTGATACAGAGTATTTTATCAGCTTGTCCTGTTGGACATGTTGGGTTTTTATTTGTTGTGGGATTGAAAATGTGGAAAAAATTATCAATAAGACTTTGCCAAACATTGATGTTATAAAAACCACCAGAACAAAAAAGTTGAAGAGCTACCCATGTATGTCCTTTTAATGTCAGATCGTGTGCATTCCATTCCTTTAATCCTTTCCAATGCAAGATTTTAGATAGTTATTTAATAATATTTTAGAGATATCCTAGTTATTTGCTTGGGGAAAAAAAAATCCTCAGACCCTTATAAGAGACTGATCTAAAGTTACTGATTCTGAAAGCGTAAAAATCCTATGTTCTATCTATAATTAATCCTCAAAGGAAAGTTTATACATACAGGACTGATGGATTATTTCACTGTTTGTAGTGACAGCAAGCTATTAATTAGTTGTGTTGGGTTTTTTGCCCCATGACTATTTTATGAAAGTTATTAATATTAAACTTTAATGAAATTATTAGATTTTATTATTTCAACAACTTTTACAAGAGTTTCTTGTATGGATTTTTATTTTCATAAAAGAAAATACATAATACTACTAAATAGAATAAATATATCTGTCTCAATGGCTTTTTTGCATCTTGTTTTTATACTAATACTGAGGCAAACATATTCTTCATTGGTGATATCACCACAGTGGATGATCTGGAAATGTTGTTGTACAGTAGATGTTGATAAATTGCTGATTTTTTCTTTTTTTTTTTTTAAATCAATAATACAAGATTCTATAAAGACAGCTGTAAGGTGATTCATGATGAAAGGAATAAATATGCAAACATAGAAGGTAGGATGTCTGGTTAGGGAATAGCATCAGTCAGAAACGTGCAGCCTGTAAAGCAGTGACAAATGAGCAAAGTGTGCTGTTACATGTTCTCAGCTAGGCATTCAGCAAGTTTTCATAATTATCCTGGCTGCAGAATGATCGTCTTCATTGTCATTTAAATTCTTTTTTCTGGTTTGTTTTGTTCTTTTTCTTTTTCCCCAAGAAAGACTTGATCTTAAAAAAGAAAAAAAAAAAAAGAAAAGCGAAATTATGTATGAAGAAAAATGGGAGCTTATTCAGCAAGTCGAAGGTTATTCAAAGAACAGCTGGTGTAGAAAAATGATTAGAAGATGAAGCCCACTAAAGACTGGAGGGGAATCATACAAAGATGCAATAGACATACCTAATCTATAAAAACCAGAGGCCTCAGGCAGCTCTCTGCCTTTGGGCTCTGAAAAACCTATGCCTGCATGTTGTGTCTCAGGCGTGTAGGGAATCTGGTGTTTCAGGTAAATTGCTTGTGTTCCTGGAAAACAGGATATTTTAATCCTTCTTGCAAGGGAAGTTTTCCTGTTAGAACCATTGGATTTGAACAGAATATATGGCAGCTTCTAAAGCAAACCCCTGAGCCAAGTCATGAAGTGAAATCAGCAGAAGCCTTCTCTGCACATGTATGTGCACGTTAAACTGGGTAGGGTTGGGTTGGAGACCTGAGTATCCACCAATTTTAATTTCTTTAAAAACTAAGAACTCACTAAAACTATCAAGGCTAATTTCCATAAAAGTTTGTGGGGAGAATGTTCAGGGAAAAAAAAAAAGAAAAGAAAAAGAATATTCTCTGTCCTGTTTTTGAGTCATTTCTATTTTAAATGTAAAATGTGTGAGTTAGTTTTTGGATGTATCCCAAAGAATCATCTTTCCTAAAATTGAAGGGCTGTCTGTTTGCACAGTGATGTGATAACAGTGGGCAAAATATTTTCCTCTCTTCCTGAATTTTTCTACAGTTTATCATGTCACCTTTTTGTTGCTTTCATAATGCAAAGAAAACTTGTCTAAGCCATTTTGACATTTTCTTCCTCTTTCTCACATTTGTCCTCTAAGTATGTCTGAACTTCCTAGTGCTTACTCATCTCTAGTCCTTGGTTTTTCTTGTGCCCTGCCATTTTCTTGATGCTGGTCAATATTGGTTTAGTGTACTTTTTTCTTAAATATTGACTTTCCAAATTCCTGTTTTGCAAAACGTCCCATCTGTTGTGGATGGGATGTAGAGACTGCAGTTGATCAGGAGGAAGACAAGACTTGGGATTTGTCATAGTCACTTACTTGCAGTCTGTCAAGTAAAGGAAATATTAAGGCACGGTTTTGGTACCACAAAAGAATTTGCAAGATTCAGTTTTGATTTCCTTATCTGCCAAGACTGCAGGGAAACCACTTATTTTTTCTCTGGTAATTCCTCAGATGCCAGAATAAGAAGGAAGAGTGAAAAACATAGAATGGGGAAGGAAAAAAAAGTAATGCTTCAAGGCAGGAAATGAAAAATACTTCTCTTTGCCAGGAGTATTTCAGAAAGTGATTTTGCTTTTTTAATTTTTTTAAGCATTTTATTTTATTTTTTGAACTGGGAGTAATTCCATTTTTAGTAACTCTCAAAATTATCAGTGAAAAAATAAGCTCATGCTGGTTAGAATTCAAAGTACAAAGAACCACACTACCATTTCAAAGAAAATATTTATTAAAAAGTACCTCAAGCTCCAGAAGAACTAATCTGTTTGAGACATCATAGAATTACAAGTTACTGTTGTACTGGCATTAGTGCTATAAAAATTAATTTGACAACGTTGAAAAAGTTGTGAATAATCTCAGCACTGTAGAAAAAATGTGAAGATTTCTGATTTGTGCATATATATAGGTCTTCTGTGATTATCCTTACAAGCTCAGATTTGGATGAAGAATGAGTTGTAGCCATTTAATGGGATATTTTTTTTCTTGTTTAAAATGTATTTTGAATGTATATTCCTAGAGGCTCTATCTTACAGTATTTTCAAATATCTCCTTTATGCAAAAATTCCCATGATAAAAGATGTGTATGTTTCTAATCTTGAAATTCCTATTTTGTTTATTCTGACTGGTTAAACTAGAGTTTAATTTCAGCCTTGCTAACCCATTTTTAAATGGAAGTCTGTAGAGAAAATAATAATGCTATGATATCTGGAAAAAAAATCCGCCTGTTTTTAAGAAGAAAGTATTTTTGTAAGGGTTTTAGAAAAGCAACCCAAATGAAAACAACACCTTGGCTCCCAAACTGAAGTACTTGATGACTGTTGAAGAAGGAAATACACATTTCTGCAGAAGTTAGTGTTGCCCGGCAGAGCTGCGCTCTGCTGACACTGGCTCGGCTCCTCCTGGCCGTGCAGGCAGTAGCAAAGCCCCGTTGATGTCACACGTGTCCAGGTGTCTCCGCTGTGGCTCTGTCTGTGTCTGTTCAGCAAATAAAAACACTGACGCTCCCACCAGCTTCATTGGGTTCAAACACTGCTGGGAAAAGAGTGGTGTTGGCACAAGGAAGGAGAGCACGGTGCCGACAGCAGCAGCAGCAGGGAGTGCCTGTGCAGGAGGCAGTGCTGCTTTTGGTGCCTAAAGAGGCCAACCTAGAAACAGAGACCAGACAGGAGTAAGGGAATAAAGGTGGATATTTATTTGAAAGGCCTTCAGAGGCACACCCTGGGCAGGCCAAAGGCTACACCCAAGATGGACCCCGAGTCACGAGTTCTTCACACTTTTATAGCTTTGGTCCATTTGCATCTCAACCCAATTTCACCAATTAAACTTTAGCTAATGATGTAATTTCCCCTCAGCTTGCCCCCCTTCTCAAGATGCTGGGTTACACATTTTGGGCCTAGGCCGGGCTGGGTGTCCTTGGAGAGCAGCCTGGAGAGGCTTTGTTCTGTCTGTCTCAGCATGAGAGAGCAGCAGCTCACAGGCTACAGGACACTGCAGAGTTACACACTGGGAATGCAGAATTTGAAAAATATAAAAGCTAAAATGTAAGGCATCACTTTCTGTGTTGTCTTAACCTTTAAGGCATGCGAGGTCTAACACATCTTACTAATTTAGTATTACAGATATGTTGGATATTATTTTTAGCTGTGTAAGAATTCAGTAGCTTTTTAATTTAACTGCTTGTTGACCCAGAGGGATTTCTACCTGCAGTAGGTCCCATAGTATGTGGTGTCCATTGAATAGCTCTCATTCTTTGCCCTTCTAGTCACATAATATTTTCTGTCTTCAGCCTGCAACTTCTCTGCTGGTGAAAAGCATCTCACCGGGAAGATGATGCAAATAGCTAATATGGCAGGAGATGGTCTTACTAGAAGCCACTTTAGTAATAAATATGACAAGGGGTTGTTAACTGAAGATGTGGGTTAAGAAGGAATTGAGACTCTGCATTAGAGTGTTGGTTGTGTTGTAGATCTCATCCTGTCTTCCCTCGCTTTCTAAGACAAGCAGTCTAAATCTGCTTTGCCATGTCAGCCTTGTCCCAAGCCCTGTGGGTGAGTAATGAGTAAGGGATATGGCATCCCATGTGAAGGATCTCTGCTGTTTTCTCTGAAGTTAGGCTAACGCTCTTTATGTTATTATCTCATATTTTACGTAACATCGGGGTTTTAGTTTTCCTGTATCACATTATGCAGAAGTCACCACTGAATTGTGAGCTATGGCCTTTATTCCATAGGCTGTGGTGACCCAGCTACTAAAGTCTGATAGTATACATGTAAATCTACCTGGTTCATGTGAAAATGTTTGTGTATATAAAGATGTATAGATACACATACAGCTGTTTAAGGGATAAATCCTCTGAAGTAGCAGTGTGTTGGTCTTCCCACAGCAAAGCAACAATCACACACTTGACTTTCAATGTATGTTTTAACTACTGAAAGTTAAGCCTGGCTTAAATGAGCATCTGATTGGAGACAAAAGGCTCAGTTTCTTTCAGGATGGAATATTTAATTGCATGGATCATGGCAGCAATTACATAAATGAGGTCACAGTGGAAGATATTATATTCTTTTTTCAAATATTTAAATAATAGTACAAGTTGGGGGTTGGGGTTTTTTTTTGTTTGTTTGTTTGTTTTTTTAGTATTCTCAAGAAGCAAGCTAAAGTGTGTTCTCTGGGTCAAACTGATGTGTGGAAGCCAGCAGTGAGATTTTGTGTTCCTCTGTGCTCTCTTAAGAGAGCAGCAGGAGCCCAGGAGGTACGAGGCTGTTTACACTGCCTTCAAGGCTGCAGGCGTGCTGTTAGGGGATGCATCTCACCAGCTTTCTGCACGAGATGGCTTTGTTCTTGTATTCTGATGAGGCATTAAATGCATGTTTCAACTGTTTATGCTAACTAGATAGGTGCTTGCTTTGTGGGATTGTTTTTGTCAGGAAATCTTATAAAGGGTTTGGGGATTTTATTGCTTGTGTATTAATAAGTATGATTAATATTTGGGTGCATTGGTATGAGAAAGGAGGAATCAATCTAATGAGATTACTGATTTTCATTAGTGGTTTTTGTCTAAATATTATTATATTATATTTAGTTAAGGGATATTTTGGAACTTGAATCTTTGTGGAAAGCAATTAGCCCTGCTGAGATGATGGCAACATGGCAATTTTGTACATTGCAAGGAGACTTTATCTGGTTAAGATAAAGTGATTTTCTAACACGTAGTGCTTGGAAGACTTACTGTTTTTATTGAAAAATACTGTGTGTGTAAGGCAGCAATGCTTTTTGTCTATGCAAATCCCAGCTGATAGATGACCAGCAGGAAAACATTCAGAGGTGTATTTATAGTTGGTAACTGCACTGTGCGAACAGAAAAGATCTGTTCAGTCCTGATAAATATTCTGTGAAACAACTGCCCACGTAGACGTGCTGGGAACACCCAGAATCACAGAGACCCTTACATCATTCAAGATGTGAATATTCCAAGATGCTTTCTCAATCTTTTCTTTTAATTCATCCCAACAGAGACAGAAAAAAATCTTTGAGACCTCTATTTTTTAAATTTTTAAAATTCTAAAAGCCCAATACCGAAAACTTGGAATTTCCTTGAAATTTTGAGGACAGGTGGCAACATGAAGTATGCTTGTTTTCAGAATTGTGGGAGTTTTGTTTTATAGAGCTTTTAAGTTAAAAATGTTGAACTTGATCAGCATATGGTACTGGCTAACCTCATCTCTACCAGCTCTTTTGTTATCTTGTTATTGTTACAGGTCTTAATGACAGTTGTAAGCCATAGTTCTGGATGCAGGGGTTAGTCCACCCTGGGGAGGAGAGAGAGAAACAGCAGTGTGGATTATGGAAATATGAATTGATCTAAAAAGCAGCTCTCTTGTAACAGAATGGGACTCAAAGAAAGACTGGGGAGAAGCTGGTGAAAAGACGATGGAATATGATGTGAAAATGATCATTTGAATGCTTTTCTTTTCATTCCCAGCTGCTGTGTTCTGGTGAAAAGGCACACATTTGTATATCTTAAGGCTGGGTGAAAAAGGGCCAGATGAATGGAATTACTTGTTAGATATGTTTTCATTTTGAGTCAAATAAATTATGTGCATTTTAATAGACTGTATGCATATGTTAGCCATTTTTAAAAATCATACAGCTGTGATATTGGGGGACTACATTTTGTAGAAGTAGTTTTTTCTCTGTTTGCTCAAATAAGTACAGAATTAATATTTGACTGTCCTTCAGATATTCTGTATCAGCCTATAGAAAATAACTGTTACTGATTTGGCTTATTTCAAAGCCAAATCAGATTCCAGCCTACAGTGATGTGCCAAACCAAAGAAGAAAAAAATTAAATGATGGCTGAAATAGTGATGACAATCATTTGGAACATCTTCCAGAGAGACTGCCAAATTGTCATGTGTGATGTCGTTGTTGATTGACCTCAGCTGCCCTCAGAATATTCCAGTCGAATGTCCCCTAATTCCTTATTCTGGGATACCTTCTACTTTCTTATCTGCTTGCTTAATACCCTCCTTCCATTTCAGTCTTCAATTTGTTGCCTCTGTTTTACTTTCAGCATTACTTTTGTGCCTCAAGCTTACTGCTGCACTTTTGGGAATATCCTAATTAGTGCAGCCTCTTTTTATATTAAATACTGGCTGTAACCTGAACCCTGTGTTTGGTTCTTGGCTCTTCTTCTGCCTTTCTTGATGATGTTTTCTGCAGAACTGGGAGAGCATTTGAGGTACATTGGTTCGTTGTTACTGCTACAGGTATTTGAAGTGTCTCTTCAAACAGTTTTCTGATATTTTGTTAAATAAAATACTCTTTTACATATTGCTTATGTTAGGAAATGGTCTGGGATCAAAGTTCTTGGTGCACAAGTGATGAAATCAACGAACCAGGCAAAGAACAAGACTTCATGGGATGGAGATCAGGAACAGGAGCAGCAAGAACAATGCAGGGGTGATTAGTGGGCTGCAGCTGGAGGGATCCAGGCTGCTTGGTTTGGGGTCTTGGACCAGGAATAAGGGAAGGTGAAGCAGTTCCAGGTGGGTAATCAGGAAGAGAAATACATTAATCCGTCAGAGTATAACTATTTCTGGTGCTCATTACTTCTGTGTGAGTTTTCAAGGCATTGTGAACTACCTGTCTGGTAGACTCTCTTTGCTTGTCCTTTAAGCAGAGGTGTTGAGTTTCTGGCTATTGTGTATGTGTTTGTCTGCAGTTATTAATAAATATAATGATACTTGATATAATAAATATATGATATAATGATATAATAACACTTGATAATGAAAGATCCACATATGAGAAATCACCTGTCTCTGAGGATACAGTGCACACTTATCTCTGCTCTTTATCCTTCACGAGGCACTAATGACCATGGTTAGTGAAAACATACTGGGCCACTGAACACTCAGTGCACCCCTTCTTGAATTTTAAACTCAGTTTTGGAAGAGAGAAGACCTCTTTCAATTGATGGAGAAATCCTACTGTAGGAACAGGATTTCTGTTAATTTTTCAGTAAGTGTTGTGAATACTTGGTTAGGTTTATGAATGCCTTCCCTGAGTATGGGCAGTTTCATTCTTCTGGGTCAAAGTGAAGCAGCTGAAAATCTTCTTGGCTGTAGCTGCTTGTGCTGCCTGGCTAGCTGGTGAAAGCTGCTTCCCTCTTGTCTAAGCTGCTCAAAGTTGGCTTGTGCTGTACCAGAGGCTGATGCTAAGCTGATTGACTGAGTGCTGAGGTGGCTGGCTGATGCTCACATGCAGCAACACCAGCCTCCAATTGTTGCAGAGTAATTGCTGGCAATAAAGCTGCCAGAGGCTTTGAGCAGGGAGCCAGAAGGCCTGGACAGGCTCAGCCATAGGCAAAGTGAATGTACATTGCATATCTTCTTGAGAAAAAGACAGCCATTTGTATGTCCACTCTATTTTATATTTTGGGAGAATCATCTGTTTGCATCGGGTAACACTGGGGGCACGTTAGCACTTTAAATTTATGCTCATTTGCTTCTTCCCTTTCCTTCTTTGGTCTTGCATCTGGAGTTGTTTCATCTTCGTTCCGTTTTTCAACACACTTGATAATATCTCAGTTTAGTGCTGAAAAACTATTACTGCAAGCAATTCCTACTGAGCTGCATTACAGTGAAGCTTAGAATGTAACTTATACTGAGTGTAAAAGAAGAAATAAGTGTTTCCTTTACTAAAATATCGCAAATAATTTTATTTAAGGAATTATAATCCTAGCAGGTTCCTTAGAATCTGATTTCCTTTCTCAGTTCCTTTTCTTTTGGCTGTAGATTCTTGTAACCCAAGAAGCTCAGCCCCCACACGTCACTGGTTTCAGTACCCTGTACAAGGTGGTGCAGTTCCCTGAGTTCCCTGCTGCTGACACAACACTGTCCCATGGGGCTGCACATTTAGGCCTGGATGAGCCCAGACAAGGGTTTGGCTTTTGGACTGCCTCACCTTGCTTATCTGCATAAATCACTCTCTGCTGCAGATGCTTTCTCTCAGCATGGCACCCAAGTTGTTCTTTAAATTACGTGATGCTTAATTTTCTAACTACTTCTGACTTTCTGAATTGCCAGTGAAAGCAGGATTTCTTCATGGCATGTGCTGTGCAGTCATTTTACAAAATAACCAGTGGGAAGTTGGGATTCTGGAGGAGCATCATCTGGTGTTACAAGACAGTTTGACTGCCCAGCCTGAGCAGGAGCAGAGCTGGTGCTGACCTCTCTGTGTACACCAGTGCTGGGTGTTTACTGGGAAGGCCAGTTGTTCACTAAATCTTTGCAGGCAAGGAGTGGCATTCTACTATTTACAGACACTCTCTGTTTCAGGACTTGTCTTTTAGGTAGCTAATGCAGTACTTAGTGGGGCGAAAAAAAGTATTTGGAATATATTTGGAACAAAATATGCTTGGAGTTAAAATCAATCTGAAATGTATCAAGTCACATCCGGAGTAGAGTTTGTCATGCTTGAAATGTTATGATTTTTTCAGTATATTTGATTTTCATGGAGATGCAGATATTCATTATTTGTAGTGTTCTTTCATAGTTAATTTTCCTTTTATAAATAGCTTTTTCTTGGTGACTGGGAAGGAAATCTTGCAAATAGGGGCCTTTTGACCAGAAGTGTCAACAACATCCTACTCATGATATTCTTTGATACTGTTTCGCAGACATTTCTGAGACTGCAAACTTCACTTTAAAACACTAGCTTGAATAGGCAGAGTTGGGTATGTTGCAAATAAGCTCAGTTCTGTCCCTTGCTATCAGAATATTCCAAGGTGGAATGAAAAAACTAATAGGTAAAACAAATAAATAAGAACTGATTTTAATTTGTGGTTTATTTTACAGTGGTTATTTTTTCACCACTGGTGAAACAGCGTCTGAACAGGGTGTGCAGGAGGTTCTCAGCACTGCTGCCAAAGATGCATCTGAACTGCTGTTGTAAGCAGGGGGAGATCTGAAGAGGTCTTGAGTGAAACAAATATTGCTGCCCCCTTAACTGTGCAAGATGACTCAGGGATTTTAACCTGACCTTCAGAGACTTACATATTTGGATTTGGAAAATGATGTCTCCTGTAATTTTAGTTAAGGGAACTTCTCTATTGAGTTTCCAGAAAGTGTTAGAGACGTGGAAAGTATTTATTAATAAAAAGCCACTTTTCCCCTACTGCATGGTGATAGAGAGTTGTGTGCCGTACACTGGTGCCCTTTTTTTCCCTTTGTTTTTCCACTACAAAGTGTCATTAATTTTGTTAAAGATAGTAAATACTTTACCACCTTAAAAGTTAAATATTGCTCACATAGTAATCTCAAGAATGGAGATGGAAGAGCATGTTTCCTGTTTTTCCCAACTCTCTGGTATTGCCTAGGGAATAATGGCCTCCCTGACATGAGTCAGGGAACTAAGGGAAAACTATTTTTTGCTGCACGGAATACTAATATTACATGCAGGCTGTTACTTCATGTGGTGAAGTAATATTTATCTTGTTTTTGTTTGCCTTGCCAGTAGTAGAGGTAGATGGTAACATTTGAATCTAAACTTATTCTAATGGAAACTTTCTTTGGGAAGAAGAGCATTGTCATTTTTTATGTTTTCATTATAGGTTAAAGGAAATATGAAGGGTTTTTTCTTTAAGCAGGAAAATTAACCTGTGCTGAACTTCATGTTGGTTTTATTCTGCTATTTGTAACTGAGCTTGTTATTTTAATTGATTCACTGTATGCTATGCTGGACACAACTGTCTGAAATAGGCTTTATTTTTACCTGGTTATATGATGAGATTCAGGAGCAATTAGGCAAATAGAGATGCCAACATTTTATAATTTAGTGAAATTTCTGAATTTTAGAACTTGCTCTGTGGTTGTTTAGAAAGTCTTATTCCTCAGTCTTGCAGGATAGTGAGATTAATCATGCAGGATTAGCTTTCCTTCTGTGAAATGCCTTTGAAAGCTGCTGTAAAAGCAGTAAAAAGTGTGCCAACCTTAGTCTGCTCTACAGGGCAAGAGCATCCTGTAGTGTATCTCCAGCTGGAGCGCACCACACCCTGGTCCTTCACTGTTCCGCTCCTTAAGGCTTTTTTCATTTCTTTTTGTGTGTGTTTAACGTCCTGTTGGTTCTCAGTGATACTGCAACAATCATCTCCAAGTTCAGTCACAGGTAGAGCTGACCTTCAGGCCTGCACTGACACCACTACCAGAGTTACATGTTGATGCGATTTTGCTTCTCTAAGATCTCAAGCTCATCCCATTACCTTGTTGTCTAAAGTCTTCCTGTCCTGCTGCCTCATCTGTCTGTGCCCTTACCTGTGCCCTTGTTGCTGTGTAGAGCACAAAGCCACCAGCTACCAAAAACCTTCAGCTGCCTGTCTGGCATCCTTTCCTGACGCACGTAACTGAAAAGTGGCCAGGCGGAGGAGACCGGAAGCAGGAGCAAGAGAAGTTAAATCTAACTGAAATTCTGTTAGTGATTTCATCCTCTTTTGCAGGTATTCAGCTCCTCATTCATTTTAGACAGCAAATATTTCTCTGAATAAGCTTTCGAAGGATGCAAACACCTTTTGGAAGAGCAAGTATTCTAAAAGGCTCAGTGCTTAAGCATTGTGAGCAACCTGGTTCTTCTGAATGTCATTAGGCTGTAGGGCCTTGCCAGTTGTGGTTTACATGTTAGCCAACTGAATGAGGATCAAAAATTGTTCTCAGCAGTGGAGTGGAATTTTTTCTGTTGGTCAAAACAATCTACGGGTGTAGAAATGTACACGTAGCTCAGTTTAGTGGAATTGTAATCGTGCTTGAATCCATTAGTGACAACTTCTGCTACATGGTCCAGAATCTACCTCCTCTTTGCATGTTTGTCAGGGATGTATGATGTGTTAGGTGGCAGCTGTATTGGGATAGAAATAGCTGTCAAAAAACGCAGCACTATCCACAACTTAGTCTGAAAATTGTTAGCTGAAAAGAGCAGGTCTATTTTTAGGGAGCTGCGAATGCAGAAGTTTTCTATCTTCTGTGAATAGAAGTGTTGCAGCAGGTGGAGCTGAGAGGACACATCTCCGGCTCTGTGTTGACACCCACACGGCTCTGAGACTCCCATGTCACACAGTTGTGTTATACCCATCCTGTGGGGTCACACCGCAAATGAAGTGGTGCGATGTGCACAGGACTTTTGTGGGACTACCCCGTGAATATGACTAGAAAGCCAATTAGTACTTGCTGTTAAGTATTAATTTTTCTGTAAAACAGTTCCATGGAATTCTTCATAATTTGTCTTCAGACCTAGAGGAAAATCTGGAATATCCAAAGGCGAAAATGCCAGAAGTTAACTACTGATCGTGTTTCTTTCCAGAGTACGAAGCTATCAGGACCTTTTTTCCCAGAAAGCTGGCGTGTATGAATTCAGAAGCATTTTCTACCATTGTTTACATTGCTTTATAAAATGCTGATACACAGAATTAGCTGAGTGGGTATCAAAACAAGCAAGGAATGCTAAATAATTCTTACGTTTCAGGCTTCTGTAATATCCTCTCATTGTAGAGCCAGTGAGCATGACCAGGCCAGGCTGGAGTTGTACAGTGCAACTGATGAGAGTGAATTAATGAAACCAGTGCACCATGCATGCGCCTGTGAGAGTCCAGGGTTCTGCTGCTGTGCTATAGGCATAAGGGAAATATTTTTGTAAATACTGTTTCTGTCTTTGTTTAAGCTTTTTTCAAGGGAAGCAACATGCCATAGTTCACATGATACTAATTTTATGATTTTCTTCTTTCTCTTTGAGTTTGCATAAGGAATGAGATAGTTATCCTTTAACTTAGCAATTAAACACAATTGTGTATGCACCCGTAGCTGTTTAGTCAGTGTTTGAAAGCAAATAGATAATCCTTTATTTGTGAGGGTTTTAATGTTTTTTCTTTAACATCATTATCATCTTCCCTCTGTATAAGCCTTGTTTATGACACAAGGACCATTTCTGAAAGCACTAATACTGTGAGAACCAGAGGAGGAAATAATCATGGGACATGTGAATGAAGAGTTGTACAACCTTTTGCCTTCAGAAATAAATAGATAATTTTATGAAGTTGTGAACATAAAAGACAACAAATAGGTTATTCTTTTTCTGAGAGTGTGTATGTTGACTCAGGAGGATGTCCTGGCTGGTTAGGGAACCTTGAAAATGGTGATCTGTTAGGAGACAGAGCTCAAATTTTATCCAGAAGAGAGGTTGCTGCAAGTACCAGCTGTAACTGTACACGAGTAGTAACTGTGTATGTGAATGTCTATATAGTATCATTTGCATTTTAAATTTGGCTAGGAGCATCTTGGGGGCGTCTTGTTTTCTTCCATTTTAAAAATCTGAATAGCACCTGTAATTAAGGGAGAAAACTGGGCCCTGGAAGCTAGGTAGGACTTCCATCTATTGATCAGTGTAAACCCGGCTTACGCTGTCAGGGGAGAAGCAGTCAACTGCTGAGCTGCTTTGTCACTGACATAAGCTGAGAGAGGATTTTTTTTGTGTGTGTGTGTGTGTCTATACTGTTTATACACCAGTCTATAGACCTGCTGGCTGGCTGAATTTTAAAGAGTGCGGAGGTTTAAAGACTTGTCCCCCGAGGGATGCTCCTGCCAGTTGGGAAGCGAGCGGGGGCTGCTCCGCAGGAGTTGCGCGCACGTGTGTGCCTGGGGAGGGCCGGGCGCCGCTGGGGGAGCCGCGGCCTGTCGCTCGGCCGGGACACGCTGCAAAACACACCCGTAATTTTCAGGTTGTTTAGTCAAAATATTGAGCTAATACCTTTGGTTTTTTTGTTTTTGTTTTCTTTTCCTCGCGTGATAATTTATTCTGAGAGAATACAATGGGGAACATAAATGAATACATTTCCATACCCAATTGCTAAGCTCACCAGGCAGCAATTAAAATCCTTGGTAGTGAGGAGAAAAATCACTTCCTATAGTGTGAGAATAGGTGCAGATTTAGAAAAAGAATAAAATACTATTTCTTTGGAACAGGAAAAACAAGCTTTATGAGCCTGAAGGCAGAGAGTATTTGGAAATGTTTAGGAAATTTCCGAGTTAGAAGTTTTGATTAGCCTGTTCTGTTTGCTCTCTCTGTTAGAGTTTATTATTGTTACTACTAGCATTGTTTGTGCTTGTTCCTGACTGCAGAAAATCAGGTGCTTACCTGCCCTGTTTATATTTTGCTTCTTACCCTTCTGCAGTGGGCACTCAGAGCAGGCAGGATGGTGCTTGAGCAGTTCCTTTTGAAGAGTATTACATGTACTGCCGTTGTTCATAATGGAGTTAATAACCTTTCCCAAAACACATCTGTGGCTTTCATACACTGTGCTAACAAAGTAAAAGTTCTCAAGATTTTTTGAACTTGCTTGTGTGATTTAGAAATTCTAAAAACATTATCTTCTTGATTTTGTATCACATGAAGATTTCCTGAGGCACTTCATATACCCTTAAAATGTCGCAGCTAACATATGCATGTTGTAGTCACTGGTGTCTTTTTCCTGAACTGTTCCTCTCTTGCTGATTGACTTGTGTGGGTTCTTTATATTTTACACTATCCACTGAGCCTGGCAAATGTTAGAAGTAAATAGTCATTGTAGTGTGTAGGAATTTAAATATATAATTTCCCCTAATGGGAGTTGAGTGTCCAACAGGGTGTTCAGGCTGGAGAGTGCTAACACCTTAGATCAGCTTCTTAAACGCTCATGTGCAGCCCTGGAAATTTGTAATCAATGTGCTCTTTTCTGAAAACAAACCTTGTGGGCCAGCTTGTCTATACAGAAGTACAGGTCTGTTGGGCTGCTACAAAAAGGGAATTCTGCAGCTTTGACCAAATGCATTGATGTCAACTGTCACTTCTTGCTGAAGCATTTCACAGGGGGTTTGTTTTTTTCAGTTGGGAGCAAGGAAATAAAACCTATTTTCTAGGATCTTGTAAAGTCGTTGTTTAATATTTGCTGCTAAATGATCTGGTAATTCACTTTTTTTTTTTTTTTTTTAAAAAAAAATGTTGACTAGTTTGAGAGCATTTTTATATTTTAATTAACACATTTTATTTGCCACTAAACAGCTTCTTAAATAAAATTCTGCACGAAAGAGTGACATTATCCTTTCATACTGTGGTATGAATGTAGATCTGGTGGATTTTGCCCCCCCCTTTCCTTTATTAATAGCAAGGCTTGCTTGTGAAACGCAAAGGGTTAATCATATAAATTTCTGCTTTGGACCAGTAGACGATTTCCATCATTTTCAGCATTTGACTATGGAACATGTATAGAGTTGTTATACCTCTCTGTAATTCATTCTGCTGCCAACTTCATTCCCTTTTCTCTGCCTGCATTTTAATTGAAACAACATTTGTATTTTTGAGCCAGGATCTGTCAGAAGTCCCTGTGGCTAGTCTGTGGTACAAGTAGCAGCAGACGTGGCTTACCCATATGGTGTGGTGCTTCTTGTAAAATCCATATGGCCTTGTTGAAGGGAATCCCAGCGGGGATGTGAAGGGTGTTAATACCCTTCAGGCCAGGCCTTTCCCTCCTGGGGCTTCTATGGCATTGTCTTTGCAATCTGCCAAAGCACAAACTTAATTCCTTTTTAATAATCAATTATTTCAGTCCAGGAACGTGTGCTGTATTTTTTGCAATCATATATTCCTTGAACTTATTATTTGTTATGAGTATTTTTGGCCATTTTTTTAAAAAGCAAACCTTTCAAAAGCCTTTTCAAAAAAACCCTAACTTCATTTCTTTTGCTTGTATTTTCAGGAAGTGCTGAACAGCGTTCCGAAGTTCTGCTTTCCTTTTGACGTTGAAAGGTATGTGCTACAGTTATCATTTATTTAAAAATATTTCATAGAATATTATTTTTAGCATAATTACAAGCAAGGATTTAAAGAAAAGGAAAATGTAACGTACTCCCTAAACTTGCACCTGCAGATGAGAAAACATGCCCTTTGTTCAAGTAAGTATGAAGTCACTAATAGGAAACTATCCCAGCAAAATGCAATCCCTACAGAATTTTAGGAATATCTCTGTCAAGGTAGAGCTACATTGCAGCTCCCAGTTTTGTCCATTGTAATTGTGAACACCATCTGTGTTAGTGTAAGGATATAACACAGTTTCCTTCAAGCAGCAAGCTTCATAAAAAATGTTATGGTGCACCAGGATGTAAAAACTCACCAAGCAGTACAGAAAACGTGTTGTTTGAGTTCAAAGAAATTAAGACTTTAATTACATGGAAGTAGCTGAATATGCAATTGATTTTTCTCAGAGAAGAATCAAGAGCATTATTTATAATTAATTAGTCCTTACCTTTGTGTATCAGTTATAGTCTGGCTTCCATGTAATGCTGCCAGTCATTTAAATTGTTCATATAAAATGTTTTTATTAATGAAAATATTTATTTGGGCTTGTCAGAATGATTAATGGTAATTAATTTAATAGATTGAACTCACTCGGTTTGGAAAACCCGTATTGTCCGAATTGGCAAAGATTGAATTAGAAGCTCGATTTGCATAATTAATGAAAGATACACCCAGGTAGTGTGCAGGCTGAGCCAATTTCAGAACAACATGGGCATCGGTTGAAGATGGAGACTTGGAGATGAGAAGCATCTATAAGATGCAAGAAGCTGCTCTCAGTGGAGGAAAAGCTGCTGTGTGTAGAGAGGAAAGAAGAGAGTCTCTGCAGCAAAACACACGGGCAAAATAAAGATCTTTATAAACACAACTTCCCTGAAGTAAACCAGGCTTGTTTAGTCTTTTATAGATTAATTTAATTAAGTTGTTTGGGTTTTGAACTGCTTAAGCTCACTGTCCTTTAAGCTGTTCTAATGACTTAACTAATACGGTTGTCAGTGTTGGCTTTAAAGCATTAAAGTCTTTAATGTGCTTAAGATATGTACAGAATTCTGTTTAAAATTGGTAATGAAGATGAATAATGGAAATAAAATTTGAGAATAACAGAAAAAGGTGAGGTTCTGTTGCTGCCATCCAGTGGCAAGAAGATAATCAGTGGCAGCAAATAATTATTTTCAAATAACTTGTCTTACCTTAACTATTTCTCTTGAACCATTCAGAAGGCACTTAGCTGCCTGTATGAAGAGGATGAACTTAGTAAACTGTGGGAATACATGAATTTATAGCTTAGCTAAGTATGTATTTAGCTGATTATCTGAAGGGATAAAAAACAAAGAAAAAAGGGATAAAAAGGACAAAGTTAAGGGCTGTTTGTTGTTTGTTTGTTAATACCCCTGTACCCCCTCACCAGATATGGTTTTTGACTGTTGGCCTCATGCTTGACTGTAAAGCAGTGTTCTCAAAGGTGCAAAATTTCTACAAATTTCATCAAACTTGTCAGCTGGACAGAAGGACTGGAGGTTCCTGAGAGCTGGGATGGTGCTGAGGGGAATAAAGCCGATCAGTGTGGCCTGCAGACTGCTCAGGCAGCGCCGTGGTGTCTTTAGAACGGGCTCTGCACTCGCAGCTTTCTGCGGAGCTGGGAGCTGAGTGCTGGGGGATTTGTGGGAGAACCGGAGGCAACACGGGATTGTGGGAGTGTAACAGAGCACAGACAAGGAGGCACAGAGCTGTTGTGGAGGAAAGGACAGAAATGCTGGAAGCTCTTTCAGGAGAGTGGGGACTGTCACTGACAAGTTATTTGTGCGAACAACTTACTGGCTGCGTGATGTGTTGGCCATTTACTGCTCAGCTCAAGTGTTTTCTGTAATGTGGACACACCAATTATTTTAAACAAAATCAGTTGTCTTCTGCTTTCTCAGTTCAATTTTTTTTGTTTTGAAGTTTGGAGTGATAAAGAAAAGGATTGAGAAAAAAAATGTGGAAGTTCCTTTTTATAGGGCTTTTTTCCANTCTGAGGAAGCATTCATCCCACCACAAATGGAGAATTATGCTCAGCTGCACTGGGCTTTGCCCCAGAGAGAGAGAAGGGAAAGGACCCGAAGCACTGAGCCTGATTTTATATATATATATATATATATTGTTTTCCTCTTGTATATAGGATCATGATAGAGGGTACACCAAGTATTTTACAGGCAGTTTGAATGACAGTTTCTATACAGAAACATTTGAACTGAAATAGAAAATACATATTTCATTTATTAAGCATATTGTACTGTAGAGAGCATAGCTTCTCAGCCTGCAATATATGTATATTGATATGCATATATGCAAAATATGTATATTTATATATGTATATAAGCTACTTCAAGCATTTTCTGTGCCTATTAAGAGCTAGAAATTACTAGTGCAAAAGTGATAACTGCCACTGATTCTGCTAATCAAAATACTTAAAAANGAAGTTTGGAGTGATAAAGAAAAGGATTGAGAAAAAAAATGTGGAAGTTCCTTTTTATAGGGCTTTTTTCCATTGGACGTTAAAGATGTGACAATCATTTTAGTGTTTGTCTAGCCATATATGTGATTTTCACTTGTCTGATGATTTTATATATATATATATATATTGTTTTCCTCTTGTATATAGGATCATGATAGAGGGTACACCAAGTATTTTACAGGCAGTTTGAATGACAGTTTCTATACAGAAACATTTGAACTGAAATAGAAAATACATATTTCATTTATTAAGCATATTGTACTGTAGAGAGCATAGCTTCTCAGCCTGCAATATATGTATATTGATATGCATATATGCAAAATATGTATATTTATATATGTATATAAGCTACTTCAAGCATTTTCTGTGCCTATTAAGAGCTAGAAATTACTAGTGCAAAAGTGATAACTGCCACTGATTCTGCTAATCAAAATACTTAAAAAATGTGACTCCGTTCCATAGATTGCTTCTGGGTTTCTACTACACAGCAGAGTTATGGGGAATGGAGTGTTAATTCTGTTATCTAGCTAAATAAAACTAAAGTAGGAAATCTATGTTCTTCAAATTATGGAGAAAGGAAAGCTAAAGCACAGTAGTAAGATCATCATCACCCATTTTCTTTCAACTCACCTCTATTAATTACTTAAGGAATTGAAAAATGAAAGAAGTGAGACTATGTATTTGATTTTCTTTTATTCACTGTTCTGCAATGATCATAAAGATCCAGATTTAGTTCTCACTATTGGATGCTGCTTGCATCATCTCACCAGACATACTTTATGCAGATGTTATAAATAACTGTACACTACTCACTCTAATTATCAAAAATACATACTGGGAATGGTGATTAAAAATCGAGAAGTAACTCCCATTACATTAAAACTGAAAGTCAAGCCAAAAGAGGCACAATGGTGTAGAAAAAATAATTCTTTGAGCATGACTTAAACTTTGAGTTTTATATATAATTTTTTATTGAAAACAAATGCATAATTTCATTACGTCTAGTTAAGGCTTACATTTTATTTTGAAGGGATTAAGAAAGGAATTACATCATAGACGTTCTTGAGCATTTGCTCTGAATACCTATGTCTTTTTGTGAATAAATTATTTTATGTTTAATAAATGGTGCAATTGTATAGCATTCTAACAGTTTGCATGTATATATTTATGAATAAGGAACCTTTTCTCTGGTACTCAGCTTGTTTCTTTTCACATGGTCTAGGAGGATTTAACATTTGAGAACAGAGATTTTAATTTCCTTTTAATGTTTGCTAGAGTCATAATAATGCTTCGGACAAAACCACTTTGTGCTCTCTTTTTCCTTGAATTCTCTGTGCAAATCCTGCATGGTTTGCTTCACTTTTCTTTCTCTAGCAGTATTTTGTATTTTCCCTGTCAATCCGGAATTCAGGTGTAACTTTGCAGAGTCCATACCTCGATCTCCACATCCATCAGTTGTGTAGTTGGGTGATGACTAGTGAAGATAAAACTTCTCCTGTTCCTTTTGGAGCCATTTCAGGTTCAATCTGAAGTTGTGCTACGTCACTGCTTGACCCCTCATTTTTATCTGTGCTTTGAGTCTCTGCCATTTCTGTCCACTTTAAGTACTTCCCCTCACTCCTCTCATTCCTCAGTCTTTTCCCTTTCAGGATGCATTTCTCCTGCTGAATGTGAAGCATGCAAGCCTCTTTTAGATAAGGCATTTTGGGAACTGCCTGTAGGATCAGCATGGAGACAGTGATGTGTACCTCATCAATTCCCCCATGGTGCTCACCCAGTCGCAGGGAAGTGTTAGATTTTGGAAAATAATCAATGGTGCTGCTACTGTAGAGGATTTCTCCTTAGCAGATCACTCAAGTATGGGAATCAACGTGCAGGTTATTTAACTCATAATCTGTTAGGGTCAGTGAGTAATGATAGTAGGAATGACATCACTATCACGCTCCTGTTCCTGGCTAATGCTGTTTTTGTTGATATTTGTGGTAAAAGTCTGTACAGAAACACAGCTATGATCAGGACAAGTGCAAAACAGTGGCTTGAAATCACTGGATTTGCTGATTGTGTGAAAGCCAGTTATGAGATACCGTACACAAAAATTTTATCTTCAAAGGAAATAGTTGAGAATGAGAACTAAATAATCAAGAAAGTCCTTCAAGCTGTATGAGTGAAGATAAATAAACTATAGCATTTCCTGTACCCTTCAGGCACTGCAGTCAGTTTTCAAGGTGAGTTGCAAACTCAGAAATCTAGCAACAGTTACACACAATTGAGTTCTTTGCGTCTTGTGTCTCACTGCATGGTGGCACATGTTTGTGTAATAGTGGATGTATGTGTGAGAGACGAGTGTAAGTGATGCCTTGAGAGGCCACCTAGAAACAGAGACTAGACAGGAGTAAGGGAATAAAAGTGGATATTTATTTGGAAGGCCTTCAAAGGTACACCCTGGGGAGCCAGAGGCTACATCCAAGAGGGACCCCAAGTCACGAGTTCTTCACACTTTTATAGGTTTGGTTCATTTGCGTATCAGCATAAATTCACCAATTAAAACTTTGGCTAATGATGTAATTTCTTCAATTTCTCCACCTGTCTAGAGGCCCTAGTTTACAACTTTTGGGCCTAGGACAGTCTGAGTGTCCTTGAAGAGCAAGCCTGGAGAGGCTTTGCTATGTCTACCTGGCATGAGAGCAGAAATTAACAGGCTACAAGACACTTCAGAGTTACACACTAGGAATACAGGATTTGAAAAATATGAAAGTTAAAACCTAAGGCGTCATAAGGTCAGGCTGCAGTGTGCACTGTGAAGAGTGTAACTATTGATTTCAAACAGACAGGGGTTGTTTGGTTTCTGTGCATGTGCAGAAGTGGACCTGTCTGAGAGGAAGGCTGGGAATGCCACGGGAGCTGCCATGTGCTCCTGTAGACCCCTGGCCAGGTGTGATGGTCAGGGCCCTGAGACAGAGCTTCTAGACAGGCTTCTGTTGCAACTTAAATACTCCCAGTGAGACTCTTTACTAAGTAGTTGTGGTTTCTTTTAATGCTTCTGTTGTTTTGAAAGCATAACCCCATTAATAAGCCAACTGTGCTTTTTATTTGTGGGAATTTTCTTACTCAGTGGTGACATTGTCCATTTTCATACCTTCTGCAGTTTTTCTCCTGTTCCTTTTTTTTACTGCATTGTAAAGGGTTGGGTTTTTTGGGAGGCAGAGCTCATATCAGATAGCTTGGTTGGAACAGAGGAGCTCTCCACACAGGGATCCTGAGCTGTGGACTTGTGGATCCTGAAGTGGACCTGGAAGTGAAGAAAATAGTCCCTGAAGCTTAGATTTGGGGATGGCCATTAGCTGCAGGACACTGCCCAACCTAGTGTTGCTGTCTTCCCAGTCTCTCCATCAGCTTGTTCTGCTACCTAAACATCTGGTTTTCAAATTCCTGCTTGAAACAGTTCTGTTCTTTGATTTGGGAAAAATTAGGGTGACTGACTGATGGGTTTGCTTTTTCAACAGTTTGCGAGTTGTAATACACGTGAAATTTTCAGGTTTAGGTAGCAGCCACCAAACCTTCAGTCAGAATTGTGTATATTAGTTACAGTGTACATGACATTTTGTAAGTAACAATACCAGTAACTTTATGACTTATTTTTAAAAGAAAACAGAAATATCTATTTCCATGTATAAGGTCTTAAGTTTTTTGAAGCTCTTCAAAAAATTCTAAAATTTGAAGAGAAAATAATTTCAAACATCTGCTCTATGCTAAACAAAATAATTTGGAAGAAGAGCAATTTTTATGGAGATCAAGGGATAAATTTAATGATTGTATATGCTGTGTTTTTTTTGAAGGAGAGATTCAGTTCCTGCCTTAATCAACTCTCTCAAGGTTCCTTTAAAATGAAGCCTGAGCAATGGTTGTAGCATAAACAAAAATCTTTAAAATGACTCTTTACCTACTCCATGGGTACTAAAGAGCCTTTTCTGTATTGTGTAGGTACATAGAAAATTTTAAAACCTATTTTTATTTCTATAGTGAACGGTAATATCCTTGAAAGAGCCCATTGTAGTCTGCAGGGTTAATAAGTATTTACACACATTCTTCATTATTCGTGATTTATTATTGTTGAACTAACATTAAAAGTAAGCATGCAGGGCAAGAGTTGAAAGTAAGTCAAAAGCAAGGCAGAGGAATGAGTGAGGAGAGTGTCAGCACTGGTTGGGAGCGATTTGTGCCTGCTCTCCTCTGAAGTGAGCAGATCATGCTCTCTTCAAACAGCCGACTAGACCAGCATTCTGCAGAAAGGTTTTGCATCTGGGCCACTTTATCTTGTGCTCCAATAAAAAGTCCAGATAACATTTTGTTGAGGGAATTCTGGTATGTAATAATTTCATTATATCTGTGCTGATTTTCATGCTAAGAAAAACGTGAGAGGCATCAATGCTGTGGTCCAGTAGCAGGGCCGGGAGCTGCTGCCTGTTTCTGGAGGAGAGACTTGATTTCTGAACAACCCGAATGTGCTGCAGCGAAACAGAGAGCCACAAACCCCAAGTCACTTGGCCAGTGTTTGTCTGCATGATGGAACATGCTAGATATGTGTTAAAACTTTAGTGCTAGCACTTCTGGGATGTTTTATGTGTCTGGTTTATACATTGTGGTCATTTATCAATAGAAATCCCCAATTATCATTGGTTTTTCTCTGTAAGGCTTACATATAGTCAGTTCTAATTCTGCTGAAGAGGAGTAGAAAAACAGGCATCCTTGCTGCCCCCACATCTTAAGTGGAGCTCTCAAATTAGAAACCCTGAATTTATTCAGTATTTTAAATTGAACAGAATATATAGTCCAGATGGATGGTCACTGGCTTCTGCTAGCTGTTCTTTTGAAGCAAACAGGACCAAATGCAAACTTTTGGGTTCTTGTGGAAATTCAGTTTTAGCCTTGGAGTATTTCTCATATTAAAAATCTGGTATTTGCTGCTCACATCTCTTTCTAAACTGTGTGGGAAGCAGTATTCAAGCTGGGCCGCTTTTACACTGACTGTCAAAACATGGAGTTGCCTCTCTTAAAGAAGCAAAGGGAAGATAGTGATTTGGAAGTGGTGAGATGGCATTGGAAATGCTTCCCACTGAACTCATAACTCGGCTGGGCTATTTTTGATAGAAAATACCATAATTTAAATCTCATTTTTAAAGTTACCCTGTGTACAGACATTTTGCCTGACATACGTGTACAGAGTACATTAAAACCAATTTGTGTTAATATGGTGGCGCACAGAGACTCCAGCCTAACCCTGCCAGGTGTTCTGTGGTGTAAGGAGGAGCCAGGCATGGCTGCTGGAAGCTCCAAGGCTCAGAGTGGGACACGGCCGAGCAGAGAGAGGGTGGGAGCAGGAGGCAGCTGAGGTCAGTGCACAGAGCACCTCCAGTGCTCCCGAGTGAGGGGCTGCTGCTGAGTTTCTGTGTGAGCCCCCGGCCCTGGGGTGTGCAGGGGTGCTGAAACCACACTGTGCATTTCATGGCAATCTGCTCTCTGCTGTAAAGAGCAAAGTGCAGGGATGTGAAAGAGAAAATTGCCCGGTTGGCAGGGGAGCAGTAAGGGCTGGTTATTGATGGCTCTGTGGTGCCGGGCACAGTGTGCAGCATCCCAGCCACACAGAACCTGGGCAAGGAGGGACTGAGCAGGAGCCATTGGGTGTTTGTGGTGTTTACAAAGAGCATTGGATTGTTCAAGGCTGTTGAAGGCAACCGAGGAAAGTGCTTGTTTTAATGATTTGAGTTTAATCACCTAACAAAAAAAGTCCATTCATTATCATGGGTGGTTATATTGGACTAAGTGTATCTTCTAATGTTGTATGCTTAGCAGAGTCTTTTGTGTCAGCCTAGTCACTGTATGTTCGTGAGGGACTAAACCAAACTGAAAAGAGTGGGAGACTCTACAGGCTGGGTAGTGCTCCCACTTAGCTAATCTTTAAACCCTTGTCGTGTATGTGTTAAGCTGTATAAAACCCCTGTGTCCTATGTAGCTTCTCCTGCCCTTTGATCAACTGCTACTTTTTTTTTACCTAGGGGGAAAATTTTCTATATATTATTTTGCTGGATATTTAAAAAAACCCAAACAAACCAACAAAAACCACAAAAACACCCTCTGCCCCATATTCCAAGGGATAAAGTAAAAAAATATTTGTGCTTTCTGATTCGTAGGTTGAGGTCTGTGATGATTTTCAGCTTCTCTGGGAACTAATTTTCAGCTTGGCCATCTAAGATTGAACCACAAATGACACGTGTTAATCATTACTAGCAGGTTCTTAGGTATCCTGCTGTAGAAGGTTGTGTAAGAATAGGAAAAGAACAGCAGACAATAGAATTGTATTGAGGATTATAGTGAGGATTGAGCATGAAAACACTTGATACCAATGACTTAAATGCTCATGTTTTATGTGATTTAGTGTTTTTGTGCTCTGTGTCTGGTTTTTCAGGGTGTCTCAAAACCAAGTAGGACAGCATTTCACCTTTGTGCTCACCGACATTGAAAGTAAGCAAAGGTTTGGATTCTGCCGTTTGACGTCAGGAGGCAAGGTCTGCCTCTGTATTCTGAGGTAAGTCGGTACAAGAAAAATTGAGTCAATGAGTGAATATAAAAAACAGAAGAAAAAACTTATCTTTTAGAAATTCTCTGCCAATGTGTTTACTTTGCTATCAGGGTATTGCTTTGCTACAGCCACGTTACCATTGCTTTCACATAAAAAGTGCCCCTGAGCCCCATAAGATGGTATTCGTATGTGAAGCTAAATAATTTTATGTAAATAACATGAAATCTCTGCTTAAAAGCAGAGAACAATACGTTGCAGCCTGAGAGGCTTGGACTGTTATGTGGATATTTTTACTTTGTAATCAGATCTTTGACAAGCACTCTGTCAGTTCAACAATGAAGTGCATTATTCTGTATTCCTGTCCTTGGAAAGGAGATTTTTGGGTGTCTCTTCCAAGTTCTTTGCCAGACTATATCTAGTATAAGGAACACCAGATCCAGAGAATTCACAAGGTAAGAGCATGCTGTTTTGTTGCAGAAGAGATACTGATGCTGGGGAGAGTGACTCCAATGAAATACTTTGTTTCTCCCTCTCCTTTTTCTTTCTCTTCTCGTAAGATAATTGTTTTGGTAACAAAAATGCCCAATTGTTTAGCTATCCATTTAAATTAAATTAAAGGCAGAGTGATCTCATTAAAGGACAAATTTGCAACTTCAATTAAGAGCCTAGCAGCCTGCAAGCCCCATAGAGGAAATGGGAATATCCAGCAGCACATAGGAAGAACAAATTTGAAGTAAAATTGCATTTAAAGTGAGAATCTCCAAACACAAAAGAGGAGGAGCCAAATGCATTGGCAGTAAAGGGGAAACACAATTTTAGAGAGTGGAGTAGGAAGTTTGTGGAGAAAAGCAGGTTTTTAGGTATTTGGATAACATGGAAATCAGATAGTCATGGAGGGTGTTGTTAGGATAGACCATGTGAGTTAGGGACAAAAATCCAACATCAGCTTGTAAAAGAATTATCAGTAAATGAACACTGAGGGAAAAAAGGACCAGCCAATATAGAGACTTGTAGAGTAGTGCTTAAAATTATTGGAAGAAGCACGTCAAGGTTTTAATGAACTTTTAAACAGATGCCAAACTAATGTTGAGGGCCAGTACCCTGGATGTTTTTTGGCAAGTAGTTTAAAAATACGTATTTGCTATAAATATGGCAAAGAAAGGAAAAAAAAGTACCACCATATAATGAAAGTAGCAAAAGGGAAATATTTTCTTCTGGAAATTTAATTACTTTCTGTGATCTTGGAAATACGTCTTTAGTAATATTTCAGAAGGATTTAAGTCTTAGGCTTTTGGAATGTATAATACTTAACCCTTTTCTCTGTGATACCTCTTTATTTATAAAACTTGTTAAAGCCCAGAGTGAGGATACATGCTTTTAGCTCTTTTCCCTGAGTTGATCTTTTCTTCCCTCATCAAGCTAGAAACAAAATTTTTTTCGTTGTTTGTGTGGCTGTAACAACATTTAATCAGTTACGCACACTCAAGTACATTTAAATACTGTATGGAGTGCTGCAAAGCAAAGGATGTAAATTCTCAGCTGGTGTAAACTGGATATTTCTTTTAACATTTCCCCATGGACGTGCATCAGCTAAAGATTAGGCAATGGTCTGTTACTTGGTAGGAATAAGTAGGAAAATGAAAAGTGGCAAGCTATAATTTTTCACTGAACCATATCCAGAGCATTGCCTTTATTGCTTTTATTGTGACAATTTCAAATTTACAATGCATAGCTGAATGCATAACAGCACCAGCTTCACAGCATTGTACTCGCAGCTGGGTAGTCTGCTTATCTCCAGAGTGTGTGTGTGTGTGTTGTGTGTTGTGTTTAGCTCAGACAGAAGGAATGCATCACTCTTTCCATCTGATATGTTCTAGTAGCCACTCTGGTTTTTGCTCTGAATCCCAAGATTCATTAGAAGTGATCAAGTGAAAGAAGACTCACTAAGCAGATTTCTTTGGACATTTTATCTGTCTCTCCTTTGCACATGCTTGTTGTTCTTAAATTAACCAAAAAACCTCCCCAAAAAACAAATGAATGCTCTCTTTATATATAGAGTGTGTATGCATGTTCAAACCCGCTTTTGTCCATATATCAAAACGACATAAAATGATATTTGCTGCGTGTCCATACACGTGATGGCTGATGTATGGGCAATATGGACAATTCACACTACTTGTTCATCACAGGTGTGTGCACAATAGCCATGGACTTTTATATAGGCACACTGGTGCAGGTGTACAGAAATGCCATGGCAAACTGCCTTCTCCATGTGCACATGGATGTATCCCCTCAGACAAGAGGAATATAGTAAGATTACTGACTGAGGCTTTTAAAAAGACAGAGGTAGTCAAATACAGAAAACTTAATTGAATTGTTGTAAAGAACTGAAATGTAACTAAAAATCTCTGAAGACGAGCAGGAACAAGCCGAAGTGATTGGAAGGAAATACTGTAGAAATTTAGGTAGGCTGATGAGTGGGGAACAGGACACAGCTTTTCCCTTGGGCATGTCTTCTGTGGACAGTACCAAGCCATGTGTTAACCTGTGCCAGGGCTTCTAAAGAGATAGAATTTCAACTGCTGAATGGGATTTTTAACTGAAAGCTGAAGTAAAGGCTGCTTGTCCTCAGGTTTTACACCAGCAAGTCAAAGCTGCATCTAAGATTAAAGTCTTGTGGTTTATGGGACTTGGCTCTATAATTCATTCTCCATCTGAAACACTAATTAAAGGAAATTATCTCTGAATTTGCAGCCACATGGTCCTGCTTTAAACTAGATAGTTTGAAACAGAAAATATTCTTGTACATACAAAATTCTTCCATAAGTTTTATGGAGTTTTTTGTGTTTTATATACACAGGTATATGAATTTTGTAAATAGAATTTTCTATCAAATCAGAACGTATTGTTCAAATACTCTCTGTGTTTATAAAGAGAAATAAAAATTTCCCAAAGTAGCTTTCTCAGGCATTTTTGTTTGAAGAACTTAATTGTGATATTGTATTGTCTAGAATGAATGTGCAGAGCTTGACTGCAGTTGCCAAATTCAAAGTGCTAAACCATAGTAAGACAAGAAAATAACTCTTGGGTTATTCTCCAGAAATGCTGTGTGATTCCTTTGCACGTTTTATTTAATTTAGTTCTTTTCTTTAAGCCTCATGGCTACTTTGTGAAGCTCTCGGTGTGAATCCTGCTGTGTCACCTCCTCCCTCTCCACAAACTGTGGAGCTAATGCAGCCCTGTAAGACAAGGGATACACAACAGGCCAATTGTAAAATACCTTGTTGAGCTCATATCCTATACTGGATCCTTTCTTCTAGTTTTACTTTTTCTATTTTTAGGTGAGAGTTTTGCTAGTTGAGGTTTGAAGTGGCACAGTAGAAACTTGAACGTCCGCTTTTGAATAATAGGAGACTTAATTCTTCTGGGATTTGTTTCTAAGTTATCACTGCTGCTTGCAGTAGAAATAATACTTTCTGGGTTTACATGAAATTGGTTTTGAATTACCTGAATGATTTTAGTACAGAGTACAAATAATTTGTTAAAAATCCTGAAACTCTTGATGGACTCTGAGGTTGACCTTAGGTATGCAGAGGAACACAAAATGCATCATTAAAGTTGCTCAGTCTTAGATTTCATTAATTTTATGACTGTAAAATTGTCACCTACGTTTCCAAATGAAATGCTCTAATAAGGAAGACAGGTTTATGTGGTAAGGCTTTGTAGTTCTTCAGTTCAGCCACGCTTGAAGCTTTTTCACTCTTCCTTTAGGCAAATCCCTTAGAAGCAGAATGTTTCAATTTTACACATTTTGTGTCAATTTTCCAGACAGAAAAGTAGCCCCTAGACATTAGACATTTAGCTACGGAAAGGCAGTTTCCTTAGTTTTATTTGATTACTAGAAGTTAGATTCCTGCTGATAGTTCAGGACTGTTAGTGGTTACCTGACTATTTGACAGAAAACATTTCCTCTCCTTTGTTTAACCTTTGACTCATGAATGTAAAAGTTTTATCAGAGCTGTAGTAGAAGCACCAGTGAGGTGGAAGTCTGCTTATGGCAACAAGGGTTGTGCATGGCTTTGAATAAAAGTCTGAGCTCCTGCCTTGTAGCTCATTTGGATTAAGAGAAAATGTTAAGTATGTTTTTAATTAACCATGAAGTGTCTTGGTCTCTTGCTTTTGTGACAGACAGGGGCTGTACTTTTAAATAAAGACCCCTGTACTCTCAATCGGGGAACATATATCTATTAATATTGTCTGTGTTTTTATGTTTCTCTTGATTATAGAAGAAATATTTAGAGAAATTGCTGTATGTTTTCAGAGGTTGTTCTATGTTTGTCTTGTATGTTTGTTTTTCAAACCATTATTGATTGTGATTTCAGGAATGCAAGGACAGTGGCTACAATTAAAGAAAAATAAATAAGAAACCAGTAGTGATTTCATAGTTTAAGAACTGGAATTAATTGAGGCTTCCAAATACATTAAAATTGAACATTAAAGCCCTGATTTTCCTCTGCTTTCTCTACTGTGAAGGGGCTTCATTGATAACCTTTAGATGTTTTCATAAGACAGCTAATTAATTATGAAATGTACTCACTGCTCATAAATAATTTTATGAATGCAGGTACGGTGGTGAAGTTTTTCTGGTAATGGACTTTAATTTTGATTTTATCTGTTGTTAAAGTACTTATTAGTGTGCTAGTTCTGAGTTAGGAGGAGTAATATATTGCAGGTCTCCTCTGTCAAATTCAGCCACTTAAAATCTATGTGTTTCAGACAATGCGTTTCTGTACTGACTTGAAAAAAAAAAGTTACCCGACTAATAGATGCTGATGGACATTTGTGTGCTGGATGAATTTTTTGTACATAGATTAGTTCTGTGCTAGCAAAGATTAAATAATTTTGCAAGATTTGCTAACAGGACAAGGTAAGAAGATTCTTTGACCCTTAATGCTCCTGGATTTTAGCTGTCATACACACAAATGCCAAACAAGGCCAAGTGCCAGGTGCTGCACTTTGGCCACAATAACCCCATGCAGTGCTCCAGGCTGGGGCAGAGGGGCTGGAAAGCTGCCTCATGCAAAAGGACCTGGAACTGCTGGTCAAGCAGCTGAACAAGAGCCGGCTGTGCCCAGGTGGGCAAAGAGGCCAAGGGCATCCTGGCCTGGATCAGGAGCAGTGTGGCAGCAGGGCCAGGAAAGGGACTGTCCCCCTGTACTGGGCACTGGTGAGGCAGCACCGTGAACCCCGTGTTTGGCTTTGGGCCAGTCGCTTCAGGAAGGGCATTGAGTGGCTGGAGAGTGTCCAGAGAAGGGGAATGGAGCTGGGGAAGGGTTTGGAGCACAAGTCTGATGAGGAGCAGCTGAGGGAGCTGGGGGTGTTTAGCCTGGAGAAAAGGAGGCTCAGGGGGGACCTTACAGATCTCTCCACTCCCTGAAAGAAGGGTGTAGCCGGGTGGGGGTTGGGCTCTCTCCTGGGTAATAAGGCATGGGACAAGGGGAAATGGCCTCAAGTTACACCATTAGAGGTTTAGATTGGATATTGGGAAAAATTTCTTCATAGAAAGCATTGCTAAGCACTGGAACAGGCTGCCCAGGGAGGTGGTGGATTCACCATCCCTGGAGGGATTTAAAAGACATGTAGATGTGGTGCTTTGGGATGTGGTTCGTGGTAGATTTGGCAATGCTGAGTTGATAGTTGGACTCAGTGGTCTTACAGGTCTTTTCCAACCTACAGGAGTCTATGGTTCTATATACAATTCTTTGTCCAACGTGATATACTGGATAAAGATGTAAAGCCTGTATCATCCAATGTTTATCTGTGAATAGATCTGTTTACTAGAGTAGTCCAAATCAATTAATAGGATTATTAACAAACATGCTTCCAAAATTAGCCTATGATAAAAGAGGACAAAAGCGTTGCTTGACAGCCTCGAGGATTTAACAAATTGCAAAGAGCTTTCACTTTGTCTTTGAGTTGAGAATCTAAAATACCACCTGATGGTGTCTTTATTATGAACAAACACAACTGTGTTTACTCTTGAATGCAGAGATGCATTGTATATGCACACATGCAAATGCACTCTTTATTGTTTATGAAAAAACAAGTATGATTCTTTATTATGCTGAATTAATTACAATTAGCAAATACATAAAAGAAAAATATAAAGGGAACTTTTTTGCTTTCCAGTAGATCTTTGTAATATTTTGTTGAAGAACATTATAATTAGAAATATTGACAAAAGCTTTTGCAATTAGGCTGTACTATTGAAGAACTGAAGATTATGTAGAAAAGAAGCAGAGGACAGGTTCTGGCAGCCTTTGGTTTCATGCCATATAATCTAATGGAGTACTTGTTTTGATTTCCTTAATTTTTCAGGTTTAAGAGGCACGTTGAAATCATATTAACCTTGTGTCCGTGGTTATAAGGCTTAAAGCAATTCTTTTTCCATTATTTTAGCACATAAAAGAAACTGACTTTTGTAAGCTATGGTCAAGTAGGATGTTTTTCTTTGTGGTTTTGTTACACAAAGACATGGAAGTGTATCATCAACCTGATGATGCTAACGGAAGAAGTTTCTATGCAAGTACTCTGGTCGGCATGCCTTGCTGTGTGAAAGAAAAATCTCCCTTGGCTTTCATTAATTTCAGGGTTCATTAATTTCAGATAATTAATTTGACCTTTTTAAATGCTTAAAAATTGCATTTAATTTTTCTTTTCTCAATAAAAAGAGAGTTGAGATCATGCATACAGGAAAGAAGTATGGTTAATATTGAAGTAGGAGAATTTATTTTTATAGAATGCTGTTCATAAATGTTCATTATCAAAAATAGAGGATCAGATGAGATTTTGGAGTATTCTACAGCAAAATGTGCTGGGGTTGTGTACACTGTTAACACAGAGGTGATAGCAAGAGACTGGAAAGCCTTTAGGTAGCCTAATGCATTTGTGTGTGCAGTATTATGAAAATACTTTGCAATTTATACCTACCTTGTACCTTGCCTTTGACAAAATGCTAGGCCAGTGTCCCAGTCCCTGCTGTAATTCTGGGCTGTGAGGCTGTTCCACAGCTCTGACATTTGCAGGAACTCTGAACACTGCAGTGAACAATTCTGTTTGCCTCGCTGGGCTGTGTTTCAGTGATGTGTAAAAGCAGGCTAGCATGATCTGAGAAGATAGCAGAACAGGAGTCCGAGGTGAAAGAATGCTCAAAGATCAGATGTTTTAGGTGCTGATATGGTGGGTGTTTTACAAGGGCATGGAACATTCACACCTGTAAGCAGTGAGTGGCCCTACAAAGGTGCACTAAAGTAAATTTTATGATTATATTAAGAATATATTGAAAAGCAAATGCAATAATGTCACACCTTAACCACTGTCAGCAATACCAAGCATTAAAAATGCCTGTGAGCATTAAGAGGTTGATGTTATTTTGATTAATAGCCAGCACAATATATGGTAAAGTGTGATTAGGACATTAATATGGTGGCTTTAAAGGAAATCATTAAATCATTGCCTCTGTCTCTTTGGCTTGGCAGGAGTAAATTCATGATGGGTTTTTGTGGGAGTTTTTTTTGGTTTTGGTTTTATTTTTATAGGAGCCAGTAGTTAAGCATTTCTAAAGACAGCAAAGATCGCTAGAAAATACATTAACTATAACTGTGGTCGGATTTCTGCTGTGCTTTTTCTTTACCCTAAGAATCAGGATCTGTTTCTAAAGCCTTGCCAGCTACGTACTGAGAACAGAGGTGTTACAAAGAAAACATATCCCTTCACTGGACTCACTGCACAAAGCAGCACTTGGCTTCTCTACCAGCCAGGGTTTCTCCTGACAGCTTTCCTTTTCCTATCAGGGAAAACATTTTGGTTCTGCATACTGGGTTTTTTCAGTTGCAGTTAGCATATTTCCTGAAATATATAAATTTGAAATTCAAGGTCTGTCTGCAGCGTGCACTAAAGTCTTTAAGAAATGCATGTCTGTGGATTTACACTGCACTGAAGAATGAAGTCTGTAGTAGTGTTATATATGGGTATGAAATGTTCTCAAAACCTTTCAGGCTCTATTTCCTTTCCAGCTCCCCCTTCTAATCTCAAACAACTAATATTAACTATACCAATTCAGTAATGTTCTTTGTGATAAAATTCTAACAGACATGAGAAGGTGTGCTATTTGTAAATAAGGCATAATTTATATTGTTACTGTTTAGTTTATCAGATTTAATAGCTTCAATAGTGATGGTGGAAAGTTCTGTAGCATGTGGTCACTGATGATGTCACTGTTAAAGATAACTTCCATCAACAGATGGCAAAAATGGAACTGATACCACTGTGTTTGAGGTTTTTTCTCCTCATACTCTTCAGTTATGTTTTATTTATCTCAGATTCTGTTGAACTCAGTGAGAGTATTGCACCCATGGGCTGCAGACTTGTGTTAAAAGTTTCTTAAGTACTGATGTATTAATGTGTTTGTGTTTACAATATTGGTGAATGCTTTTATTTTTGGCAGTTGATTTAATCTATACACATTACTTTATAGGGAGACTGATATTCTTACATATAATGTAACATCTCTACTATTGCACAGCACTGCATCACTTGTCAAGTAGGGGGTACCTAGTCTGCCCAGCCAAAGTTGGTTTTTGTTCTCCAGGGAAGCAGCAGGTCTGTCAGTCCGCTGAGTATAAGAGGATGTAGAATTTAAAAATTGCAAATAACTACTGAAATCTGTAACAACCAATGATAGTGGGAATGACATTAGAAAATGTTTTTGTTGCCTTGAAAATACTAAGAAGTGTAAGTACTAAGAGTTAGTCTGTGCTTAATGGAACTTCATGCAGGTGTCCAGCATAAAGAAACGATCTATCTATACTGTCTATCAGTGATGTGCCATTAAATTAATGGGGAAAGGTTTTATATGCTTTTTATTTATACGTAGAGATGTTATAAAAATGTGCAAGTCAGATCAATCATCGTAGTATTTTATAAGCACTGAAAAAATACATTGATATTCTATTAAAATATGTTTTTCCTCCTGTTTTAGTTACCTGCCATGGTTTGAGGTGTACTACAAGCTCCTAAATACCCTGGCAGATTATTTGGCTAAAGAACAGGTAATTTTACGTATTCTAGTTCTTTGTGTAAAATATTTTCCTTGAAATAGTAGTCACCATTTGAAATACTGTAAAGGGATTCTATACTGTTTAAAAGTTTAAGGTTTTAGTAGGATTTAGAAGCAAGTTTTATTCCTCTTACTGAAATTCAAAGAATCTGAACATACAGCTTCCACAGTCACTTGGATCTCGCATTAGTCTTAAAAAGCTGCTGAAAATATACCTTTATAACGTGTCAGTCTCAGCATAAACAGGTCCTGTGTGAAGTGTGAGCAAAGTGTCACCTCACTGGAGAGCTGTATGACGTATTGATTGTAAACTGTAGCTCTCTGGAACTATCTGATTATCAGCTGCAAACACTTTTGTTCAGAACTGTATAAAATATGATGTACTGTTTCACCCTTCATATTAACTAAAAACTACTTCTCGTAATTCTGACATCTCAAGTAGCAAGACAAAATTACTTGCAGCATTTGGTGAAGAATCATGATAGTTTAGTTTGCATATTCATGAGCAATTAGATGTATTCCAGGATTACACAGCAAAGGAGCTACTGGCATCTGTCTTTACTGAGAACATTAAAGCCATACCTTTCTGCTTTAACTGTATTAGTGTACTAGATTATAATTTAAAAAAAAAAGCATCAATATTTAGCCATATGCCATAGACTGGAAAAGCTGACATTTCAAAAATATATGAAGTATAGAATAAGCAATAATTATGCATTCTAGTAAATGGACTATGGAGAATGATAATATTTTATGTAGAAAGATAAATAGGAAGGTTTGATGTTAGCTGTGTGTTTCAATAGAGTGGAATATATATAAAGTCTTACAAATGCTATAATTAGACCTTGGGTTTAGTCCCTATTTCACTGTAATAGAAAAAATTGTTACTAAGCTTGTATTTAAGAGAAAGGAATAGGGATTGTCTTGATCACCGGTGCTGGCATTGCAGTTCTTACTTCAATTTAGGTAGCAGGGTTTGCTGTTTGATGTGCTGAAGCAACTCTTGTGGTGGGTTGGAAAGTTTTAGCAGTGCACAGAAGCAGTTTGTTCCACTGCCTGCTGCCATACCTATGGCTGAGGAGGCTGTGGGAGGACATTGCTCCCTCCTGGCCCAGGTAGTGCTCATCTGACCAAGAGCTAGACCCAAACTCTTGTTCACTGGTATGGGGTCCAGTAGCATCATCTTCTTACAGGGAGGGGCAGAAGCTTCCTGTAACATCAAAACAATGTGTTTAAAAGCTGGCCCTGGCTTGCAACTGATGCTTTTGGTTTTACTTTGGCAACATAAAGAATTCAATCTCCACAAACAAAACCCCTAAACTGAATGAAAACTCCAAACCAACGAAAGCTCCAATCACTTCTCTTTCCCAAGTAAATGTCCCTGTGATCCCTGAAGTGGCCACCTAAAAACAGAGACTAGACAGGAGTAAGGGAATAAAGGTAGGTATTTATTTGAAGGGCCTTCAAAGGTACACCCTGGGCAGGCCAAAGGCTGCACCCAAGATGGACCCCGAGTCACGAGTTCTTCTCACTTTTATAGCTTTGGTCCATTTGCATATCGCAGTTAATTCTCCAGTTAAAACTTCAGTTAATGATGTAATTTCCCCAAGCTCACCCCCCTCTCAAGATGCTGGGTTACACATTTTGGGCCTAGGCCGGGCTGGGTGTCCTTGGAGAGCAGCCTGGAGAGGCTTTGTTCTGTCTGTCTCAGCATGAGAGAGCAGCAGGTCACAGGCTCCAGGACACTGCAGAGTTACACACTGGGAATGCAGAATTTGAAAAATATAAAAGTTAAAACCCAAGGCATCACCTTCTAGAGACCAAAGTGAGGGATCCTGGTTAAACCAGGTAGCTGCAAGTACATTTTAGTAAACCTTAACTGTTTTTGTGTTTTGATGAGATATATTTTGATGAGACATATTGAATAAAATTTTGAATAAACCTATATCATGGCTACCAGTTTTAGGAAGATGATGTCCAGGATGTACAGACCAGCTGGACATGGTATCCCAGTTTTCACCTGCAAATGATGCAATTGCCTTAAGGAGTGTATGGGGAAACATGTAAGAGAGTGGCTTAACTTGCAGATACAATCATTTTATGAGATACAAAGCTGGCCTGAATTTCATACTTAATGTTTAAATACTTCACTATGAGTTGCAATTGTTTTGGTCATTAAATATTTATCTCTTTGTCAATATGTAGTTTGATGTGTAGTAAAGAGTAATTAGTTTTTATGTGATAATTAACTACCTTTAAAATATATTCCCTATAGGAAAATGACTCAAATGATTTGTTAAAATCATTGTATAGCCATCCTGTGCCAAAGGCGAATGCTTTAGTCAGTTTAAGTGTGGTAAGTATTTTTCCTCTTTTGTTCCTACTGACTATGAAATAGTAGGTAAAGTTGAAAGAAAAAGAAACCTCAGCCCTTTGAAAGAGTAAATTTATGTTGCTTCCCATCATTAACTGGCTTGGACAACCTTTTTTATTTTTTTCCCCTCTGTGCAGGGTAGAGTTTATCTCTGTCTCATGTTGTTTTCTGAAAGTCATAGTCATAAAGAAGCAGAAATTTGAATTTTGCTCTATGGATGAGAAACTAAACTGCAGTAGGATCTGACAGTGCTAGAACTACTTTTTTGTGCTTCCAGCTGTTTCATGTAGACAATTTTGGTTTCTCCTGCTGTGCATCAGGAGACACTAACTCAGTTTTATTGCCTCTTATGTCTGAGTAGGTACAGTTTCAGGATTGGTCAAAAGTCTGTGAAAGCTGGCTGCTTTCCCATCTCCCTTCCCCTTTTTCCTAGTTTTGCTTAATCATACAAAAATGCTGTAGGAAGAACAGAAGTACACTCTGTTATGTGAAACTTTCAGCACATCTCAGTGAAAGAATGTGTCCTCCTTTGCTTTTGTGCTCTGCCTTTTTGTGATGTGGGATGGGCTGGTGATAGTGGGGCAAGATGGTGTTGCTGCAGAAACATCCAAAAGTGGATATGTCATTGTTACAGTTCCCGAAGTTTTAACCAGAATTAGCTTATGGCTGCGTGTTTAAACACATTTGGAGAGCTTGTGTGAAATACAAAGCCAACACAGAGCCTCTGCTGTCTCACAGACATTGTGCATGTTCAGAGCATCTGTGCGTTACTGCGCTTGCCGCAAACTGGAAATACCTGGTCTTGGCTGAACCAGCACGCTTTGCAGGACACAGAAAGAAGTGGTTTTGTAAAGGCTTTGCTTACGCACGTACTGAAATATTGTTAGATTCTTTATCTTGACTTTATTTGTGTGATTTCTTGTGACTTTTAGCTCATGTATTTTAGAAATGAGCCCTCTACTTCAGTTAAAGTACAGATTCTAGAAAAGCATCTAGCCCTATTATAAAGGCATAGAAAAATGGAGTCTACCACTTCTGTTCCAGCAGTTACTGATCCTTGCTGCTTAACATAATGATTATTTTATTTTATTTTATTTTGATTTTTCATACTTCAAATTCCTTGTTTTTTCACTAGCCTATAGAGACCTAATATTTTCCCACCTTGTACAGTGCTAATTGACTGTATTTAAAAGTCCTTCCAGTCTTGTTTGTTGTTTTTCACCAGAACAATGAACTGGTTTTGAGGCTGCAATTGGAATTGTTTCTGTTGATAAGTTTTTCTTTCTGTTGTCAGTGTAATGTTTCAGTTCCTGGCACCATTGCCAAAAATACTTCTGTATATCAAATAATATTTTGCTATCATTAATTGCAGTATTACAACCAATTATAATTTGGCAACTCTAAAATGCTTTGCAGAATGTCATAAAATATCAAAACTACTCTGGTTCAGAGAGACATAGAGAAGTTTTAAATATATATTTCCTTCTATTTCTCACAAAGTTCACCTTTCTAGAACTTGCCCACCTCAGAATGAGTGTTGTGGGGAATGTGGACATGGCTGTTCTGGTGAATACAGCTGGCGACACTGGAACGACAGATTGCTTGCTATGAAGTAGATACTTATTGGTTTTATTTCAATGTTGACTGACTTTGGAATTGGTTTTTTTCTCAATTATGTCTTGTTCCCAGTTATATCAAAGAGTTTTGTAATCTTTCTAGCTGAACAATGGTTATCTGAATGCAAGCCTCTTGCCAAATGCTTGGCTGCAGGGACAGTCGAGCAAATATTGCAGGTTCAGATGGGGCAGAGCAGGGCAGAATGGGTCAGCTGGAATCCCAATGCTTGTTGGATCTGCAGGCATCTCTGTTTTTGTAATGCTGCAGGGAGCAGGGAAATATTTATTGCCACTTTCAGTTCTAGCCTTCTGTATTGATGTTTCTTTCTTGGTCCTCATATATTGTAAATAAGTTAGACTGGAACCATCAGGAGTAAAAGACTTAAAAATAATTGTAGGAATGACATCATGAGATGGCTTTTCCTTATGCCAGGATCAGTCTGGTTCAGCTTTCATTCACTCAGATGTGCTGCAGGGTAAAGGCTCATGGGTGCTGCAGCAGGATTTGGGTGGCAGACCACAATGGTCCTTAGGACTGTATGTGCATAACCATGCACAAATTACATCCAGTAGCTGGATACGTGGTGTTTCCTAGCAATCCTTGGTCAGGAGACACCAAAATGCCTCTGTCCAGTCAGGGACCAAATTCTACTCTCACCTGTTGGTCCCAGTAACAGATATTCTGCAGCTGAAATTTTTGAGGTGGTCATTTGTTCTATGAAACCTGAGCTTAAAAATAATTTGGGTCACTTTCATTTTTTCAAAATTTTTAAGAATTTTGTTGTTGTTGGAAAAGCCAGATAAGTCTGAATTCAAATGGGGGAGGAATAAAAGGAATAAAACTTACTTTCAGACCGTGTTTTAAATATGGAATATTACAAGCAGTAGAGCCAGCTCTGGCCTTTTTTGTTGGAAAACTCAAAAGTCAACTATTCAATCTTTCTCTCATCTTGCATAAGAACCAAGAGATGATTTTTACAAGTGAGCAAGTTTTGAAAAAACAGCCTTGTCTTATATCGGTGAGTTTAAAAGGCACTGACTATCTAAAGCCTATCGTAATTAAAGAAATAATCACTTGCTATAGGATATCTCTGTTGATTTGAGGCTTATTTATACCTGTCCTTTGGGAAATTCTGCTGCTGCCTTTGGCCTAAAAGACCAGTCTAATATTAACGTACCCTTTCTGTTTAAATCCAGCTTCAGAGCTATGTGTGCGTGCATCATAATCCTTTTGTAAAAACTGCTACAGAAATCAAACCCTTGAACTGATGAGCAAAACTTGCATTTTCCAGTGTCCCTTTTAGAGAAAACTTCATACAGGACAGCAACTATTAATTAAGTATCTCTTCCAAGGTCATACATCTTCCTAAGAGAGGTCACAAAGATGTGCAAGGACTCCATGCCACAGTATTTTTGCTGCTTTATGACTCTTAATGACTGCAGTAATGGCTTTTGCTTTTCATAGTGCTGGCTTCCTTTTCTGTTTAATGAGTGAAATATTATTACTTTGTTAATTAGAAATGATTACTTCTCCAAGTTAATAACTTCATTACTCAGAAATCTTTTTGATAAATATTCTGTGACCTTATTACATATAGGGAATAATTTTCTGTTTTCAATATACTTCTGAAGAATGCAGGCATTCTATCCGAATCTAATCTGAATATTTTCCTCTTCTTGACTGGAGAAAAAATCTCTTTTTTTTCCTGTGTTGATGTGAAACAATACCTGTGATATTTATTGTGCAAGTGGTATGATGTTTATGGGATGCCTTTTTTAAGCCATTTTTTTCCTTAAATTTTAACTATTGCCAAATGACCTAATTTGTGGGGAAAATTTTCTATTAAATGTATCAAGCTGGTTTAATAAGTCTCCTACACAGACTTAATAGTATTAATTTTTTTTTTTCTTGAAGGCAAGACACATTTAAGTCTTATAGACTTTGTTTTGGCATATCTTTTTCAAATTTGACTTGAAAACAAGCTATGTCTTTGTGTTGCTAATTATAATTGTAAAAATATACTGTAAAAACAAAAGAAGTCTGGAAAAATGTCAAAATTCTGTTAAAAACAAATAAAAGCTAAAAAATCAATAATTATCTTATTTACTTAATATGCACTCAGGTTTTTTCTCCTTCAAGATTTAGACTAACATGCAAAAATGCCTTAAAATTTCTGAGCTAAATCCATGTCTGATAACTAATAAGAGCATTGGATTAATGAGAGTAATTTAAATTACATCTGGTTTTAGTTTAATCCATTTTATATTTATATCCTAGATGGCCTCAAACTAGGATGCATAAAATTGTTAATGTATTTCATAAATGATTGCAGAATCTCAGGCTTCAGATCTTGCATTTCTGTTAGCACATTTTTGATACAAAGATGTTTGCAAAGAAAGGAGAATGTATACCAAGTAATAATATTTCTATTCTAATTATTTTTCTCGTGTGAATGGTTTTTCTTTTCCATTCTAAATTTACATTTTGTCCTTTAACTTTTTTTTTGTTGCAATTTTTAATTCAATGCTTAATTTAATCAATGCTACTCTCAGGCTCATGACAACATTTAAAGCTGGCTTAATTTCAGTGGTATTTCGAAACTGCAGCCCAGCATTTTGTTCCCCTGGTTTTGTGCTGTGCACAACCAGAGCTTGTCATTTCATGTTGTGATCTGCTTAATTCTTTGTCTAGCAGCAGCAAGAATGTTATTAGAGAAATGGCTATTTGCTTAAACTCAGATGGGGTTGGAAATCCTAAATGCTGGGTTCTTAAGAAAACAATTTTTTTTTCCTGTGTGCATAAATTATCAATTATTTTTTCCCATCGATTAGCACTCGTATTTCATTACTCCTGATATAACTGGATTGCCAACTATCCCTGAAAGTGTAAGTATTCCATTTCTTATTTAACCTCATTCTGGGCTAGGCTGAACTTTTGCTTTTATCAAGAGGAGATTTTTTTTCCAAGACTGTTTTTAGAAATGATTGATGTATGTTATTGCAACCTTTAGCTGGTAGTTACTGTTGCATTCATTAACCCATTTTAAAGCATTAACAGGGCATTTCTGACCACTGCTGTATCCACCCTTTGCTCGTAGTTACTTGGCTTCTTTGCATTTACTAGGATTACTTATATAAAATATATTCTATTTCTGCATGTTGTGTTTTATTTGAATAGTTGCCCTTTAGACAGTGCATTGCTAGGCTGCAAATTCAGCCATCAACATATGCAGTCATTTTTTGTGCAAGAAGGCGTTGTTTCAGTGTTTTTGAAAACATGCTGTACCTGCTTACACTTGGATGCTAACCAAGCACCAGGAACAGAGGTTTTGGGGCTTGGTTTTTTGGCTGTTGTTTTTATTTTCTTTATGAAGACTTGCATTCTGTAAATGCCAAATCCTGGATGGTGCTGTGGGTAGAGTGCAAATGGGAAATCTCGGATCACGTTCTCTGTGACGCGTTTAGCTAGATAGCATCTCACAAAAGAGCTTTGAAGGGTCCTTTGTTCCTCTTCCAGCCTCTAAATCTGGAATTGTATATGGCTGTAATAGCTGTGTGTTTCTACACTTTCAAACAGTGACTTCCTTCTGGAAGTTAAGCTGTCAGGGGTCCCAAAACCATGCAGTGCCCTGGAGCTCGTTCCTGGTGGATGATGGTGTTGGGGTAGCAGGGAGCTGCTCCCAGCTCCCCTCAGCATCCCGTGATGCGGGGTGGGATGGGCCAGGGAAGGACACGGAGCCGGGAAACACCGGTGGAGAGGAGCAGGAGGGTGCAGAGAGGAGGCCTGAGGGTGCGTCTGTGCTGGTGGGAAGGAGTCTGAGGTGGTGGCTTGGATCATGTTGCAACCCAAGAAACCAGGGAAGGTTGCTGGATGGAGCAGTAAAAGAGAGGACACTTGTTGCTAGGGCTCATTGGTTAGGACAGGGCTTAGTTTTTAAATTTATGTCTTCATCTGTTTCACCTTATGTTTTGAATGCCTCTGTTTTTGAGGAATCTCTTAACTTACTATTTGGGGTTCTAATAGAACATAGTTTGGTAGGCTAGAAGGTGTGTCATGGGCTCAAATTGAAGAAAATATGGGAAAGCATCTATCTGGGCCTGTGGCTGGTGGAGGATCTTGCAATGATGCCACTGTAGATTTATTTTTCTGGTTCGAGAAAGGTAAAATAATTTTAAGGTGCCTTTCTATAATTATTTTTTACTCCATTAATAAAAGTCTCATCCTTTCAGTGTGAATCAAAATAGTAAGGTACTAATGCAGAGTTAGAACATGCAAGGAGTGAAGAGATGAGGTAATTACAGTAAATTAGCAAAAATGATTTTTTTTTACCTTTTGTTGTAAGGTTCACATATTTCAGGGCAGTAATTTTTCAGATGTAACAGAGAAATAACTGTGACTGTCTCCCAAGGACAAACAGGTCTGTACAAGATTGTGAACTGTTTTTTACCACAGCTTTTTCAACAAAGAATCAGCACACCATTATCAACGGCAGTGTTAGAAGGTGTCCAAGGTAAATTGGACTCAAATTCTCATGGTGCATCAGCCTCTGACAACCCCTTAAAAGTAGCGCTTGAAAGACCAGAGGTTTTTTTCCAAAATTGAGTGTTTGTAGCCTTAAAGCTCTGGTTTTCCTCTCTTCCAAAATTCTATGCAGCGTGGACCAAGAATAACTCTACTACCCCATGTCTTGAAATTCATAATGGGTTTATGAATTTTTATGAAGCTGGATTGGCCATTGGATCTTTCTTTGTCTTTTCAAATTTTTTGGGTTTTTTTTTGTTTAATGTTGCAATATATCCAAAAAGGAAGTTACCCCACTCTGAAGCTTTTCCTACTCATCTTGCCCTGGCTGTTTTTTCAGGGCTGGAGACCTTGCTGCTGTGTGTTGACCACATCCAGAATAGAATGTTAGAGTACAATTCCACTGCTGATGTCTGTCCTTCTGCTAGGGCCTATCCTTGACAGAGCCCTCCTACATGAACACTGAGTGACACTGTTGTCCCTGAGAAGAGATGAACAGGAGTTCTGATTGCAGATATGATAATGAATGTGTGAAATTAAATATTTTGCATATTGAGGGCTGTATTATTATATTTTCATACACGTTCTCCAGTGTTTACAAAGATTTGCTGTTTTCCCAGGTGTTTTTGCTGGTAGCTATTTTAGCTTATTCAGAACTTGTGTGTCTGGCGCTGTGCCCTACAGAAATAACTGTTACATTCAGCTGGAACACAGAGATCCCCCCACCTTCTTCTCTTTCCCCCCCACTTTTCTGATGCCTGAACTATTAATGGGAGGTGCTGGTGACTTTGCCTCTGATTAAACCCACAGTGGGATTCTTACCAGGGATGAAAAGGGTGGCTGCAGGAAGAACCCAGTACCTTCCACCAGTTCTGCAGGGTGTTTGATGTCCTGGCACACACAGCTCAAGCAAAAGCTTGATGTTGTTCAACAAGCTGTTTTGCTGTACTTGAAATGGAATAAAATGTGTTGACTTTGGGAGAGCCTGGCTAAGGAGCAGTTTTATTGCTGTAGCTGTGACAGAACAGTTGTCACAGTGGTGGAAGATCCATTCCTGGGTTGGAAGTAGTGGTCACCTTAAAAGCATATGGGGATATTGATATAATAACCAATCTCATGTTTTTTTCAAATTTGAAAAAACAAAAGGGCAAGTCTAAGTCACAAGCATAATGAAATGAGCGAAATATTAATAGCTTACACCACAGTTAATTTTTCATTTGCTTTAAAACACAATTAATTGTTTTTAAAGTGCACAAATTTTGGTGCAAAGGGATTTCTTTAATAGTTTGGGTTGGTTTTTTTTCCCACCTGCTAATTAGACAAAAATGTTCACAAGTAATGTATAGCAAATGTTCCACTTAGCTACTACTGTTGCTGTATTGTTAACTTTTTTTTTATTTAAACAGAGAAATCTCACTGAATATTTTGTTGCTGTGGATGTGAACAACATGCTGCAACTTTATGCCAGTATGTTGCATGAGAGACGAATCATTATTACCTCCAGCAAACTAAGCACTGTAAGTACTTCACACATCTCCTTTTAAGTAGGATATATTGAACATTTCACAAAATGACCTGCAGACCTTTGTGGTTTTAGATATGTTCCATGTGTACTTATAAGACAATATCTACATACTCTTCTAATATATGGTTTTAGTCTGGCTCTTGAAGTACAAAAGTCTGATTTATGTAAGACCTACTCAGATACATTAAGTCAGGTTAATTATTTTTCTTATCAGGAGATGAGAGTTCTTTAACTCTCCCGAGTTCATTTTTGTGCCTTCTAACCTAAAAAGAATTCTTAAGGGCTATTATAAGATCTTTATTATTCACTTGTGGCTTATTCCATTGGAGCTACTTGAAAGAAATCAAGGGTCCCTAATAATAGCTGCTATCCTAACCTGGTAATAGGTAGATTCATCTTTGATAGAGTGGTTTGGGAGTGCACACTGTAATATCTCTGATTTGGAGCAGCTCTTCAGACTGTCAATAACGTACAACTCAAAATAGCAGTTTTTTAATTAAAGGTTTTAAGCTGCTGCCCACATTAATTTTTTTTTTTCCGTCTTATGCCTGCTTAATAAAAGAATGTTGCATTTTGTTTGGAAAGTATACCTAAATATTCAGATGGCATTTTATTTTACTCTTCACAGAATCTTACAGGTTTTTAAAATCCCCTATATTTTGAAAATACTCCCAAGTTAATTTTGCATCAGTACAAGACTGTCAGTTTATAACCAAGTTTTAATCATAGAGTATAATTCTTATGCAGATTCTTTAGTGTATTAAGCACCGTTACCTTAATTTTTTTGAAGAATGCTGCATAAAACATTTTAATATGCTGTCTGTGGTGGAAAATCAATTCTGTATTTCTGAACACTGCTAATTGCACTACCCAAGAAATTAACACATGGGTACAAGGTTGGATATAGTACTAAAAATTACTCTTTTCAAAGACTTGCAGGTGCTGTAAGGAGTGAGAATTCTCTGATTATAAATAGTGGATAAAACTCCTTTCAGTTTTTTTGAGTTCCAAGTATATTGAAGATAGAGAAGATTCAGAATTGCCATAAAAGGCTGACAGGTTTTACAACTGTAGGTTGTAGTAGTGATTATATGATTGCCTTATTATTTTTGTTAAACACCACAGCGTTGGGTCCCTGGGTCTGTGGCCAGCACTGCATTTAGGGCAGGGCACAAAGGCAGCCCTTCCCCAGTGCTCTGCAGGGTGGGGAGCTCTGTCCTGGGAACTGGAGTGAAGCAAACATGGGGTCACAAGCAGAGGCCACGTGAACGGCTGAAAACCAGCAAAATAAATACTAAATGAATTTAGACAATCTTCACGTTACTAGTCTCTGATGTATTTTTTTAACCACCAAAGATTTTACTTTTTCCTGGGAAATCTCCATATTTTATTACAGGGTTTTTTTCCCCTCTCCATGCTCCCCTTCTCTTCCTGAAATGGCTAGGGGAAGAATTGTGCTTTACACCACAGCAATAAGAGCTGAATGGGCAAACAGATTTTGAAGGGAAAGCCCTTTCAAAGAACCTGTCTTAGGAGAAGCTCACATAATGTAGCAAAACTGTGGAATCAGAATTTTTTTTCAGTTTGCCAGTCTGAAACACAGCCTGCTATATTTAAGGGGGGAAAAAAAAAAAGAAATACACCATTAAAAAAACTCAGCTCCAATGATGCCCCAGTCAGCCCTGTTTTACTGCTCCAGTAGAGAGGAGATAGGAATCATGATGGCAGCTCTGAGCCCGTGGAAGATTCATTCTGCAGGGGAGCACGTGTCCGTCTGCTTGACACGATGTAGAATTGTACTCTCAGCCTACATTTGGATCTGCTTAAGACTTGTTTTTGTTAGGCTGAACATCTCAGCTGGTCCCTATTGCTATGATGTGACAAGAGAAGAGGGAGTACCAGAATTAGACTGTGCTGATCTAGACCACCTTATTTACATGATCAGATTCCTGTTTGGAAGTCATTACAGAACAACAGATAGAATATTCTGGTTGTGAGAAACTTCCACTTTGTTTACAGTTCAGCTGTTTATTCCTAGCCTTTTAATGAATTAACAGCCATCTTGCCTATGTCTTCACTTGAAAGTAATTTATGTCACTTTCCAGACGTTTGTGGTGGTGTTTGGACGTCCTGGAGAGTGTCCCTAAGCTGTGAATGTAAATAGTGGCTTGCAGTTCAAATCCAGAATGAGAGAGCACATCAGCTTCCCTTTTTTTTCTGGTTGCTTTTTTCATCTACTAGCATTACTTAAGTCATAGCTGTACAAAATTACTCTCACATCATGTTGGATCCACTTTTGATACAGGATTGGTTAATTTTCACTTGCACTAGTGAGTTCTGATAAAACAGAAAAGTAGACGTGGCTTATTAAGAGCTTCAGTTCCCAGAAGTGCTGCCTGCTCATCTTTTTCCTGAGCAGAACAGGAGTGATGCATGGCTTGCTTCTTTACAGAGCAATATAATTTAGAAAGTTAATGAAACACTTTCCAGTATTGCCTATAAGAATTTAATTGAATTGCCAAGAATGATTAAATGTGTTTTTGGCATAAGATGTTTCTTTTTTAAAATGGGGATTGCTTGATGTAATGCCGTAAGCAAATGGAGTATATTTGGACATTAGCCTTTGCAGGCTTTGTGCTGTTTTACTGTTGCATACAAAACACAGCAGACTGGTACTTTCTGTTGCAAAGGTCATGTTTTAATATTCCTAAATTACAGCTTGATACTTGAAAAGATTATTTGTTCAAAAATAGTGCAATCAAGCACAACTTTCTGTTAAGGGAGTTGTGCCTTATCTTTAGGGTTAACTGAATATCAAGTGTTTATGTCAGTTCATGAGACTGTGTTGTGATGTCACCTTCAAGTTATCAGCTCTGTTTCGGTTCACTATCTCAGGGCAGTGACTGATAACAAAAGACATAATTCAAGGCCTTGCTCACTTTCTCCTCACCCTTCTTGTGGGGGCCAGGAATGGAAAACTGCCCTTACTTATGTTCAGGAATTCTTTGTCTCCCGTTTCTGCCCTATTAATTTCATACTGTCATTATACTCAAGTAAAGGATCAGTCCTAGTATGGAAAAAGGGGAGGGGGGGAATGATGCTATATTTAAAAGGGTTTGGTGTAGAGGAGAAAATAAAAGAGAAGAAGCTTGCCAATTTTAAGCTGCCGAGTTTTTTAATTTAAAAAAAAAACCAACAAAACAGCAAAAAAACCATCTTGGGGGTGTTTCAGTTTAAATTTCATTTCAGCCAAGCAGGCTTTGTTTTATGTGCATCTTCAGATTTTTGCAGTTGTTGTGTTTTCTTTGCATCTTCCTTGAAATTGATTTTCTGTGGGTTTATCCCCTTTAAAAACTCCTTTGGTGAAGATATTTGTCTGCTAGTCCTTCCAATTACTACCAAGACATGAGTGGAAACTTCCCACCACTCCATTCTGTTGTAGCTTCTGGGTCATTATTTGCCCTAACTGTTGATTCTTTTATTAGCTTGACTTTCCAACCACTTTAATAATGTGATTATCACCAACCTCACAGCTTGCTTCAGGCTTAGCGTTAGAGTGAGATGGATTCAGCTAGCCTGAGGATTATGCTCTGTAAGATCTGTTTGTAGCAAAAAATTACCATTTCTGGCTTTTGAACAGTAAACTATGAAAGAGAAAAAAATTATATGGCTTTGGATTAAGCAAAAGGATGAATGAAACAAAGGGATTGATCTATTCACAGAGGTGGCCGTTAGTTATTTCACTCTAGTAGGAAAAGGAAGACCTTTCCCAAATGTCAGGCTGTATGTTCTTGCACAGCACTGTTTTCTCACACGTCACTGCATCTGCATGTATTCTTATTAGTTGCATGGAGCTGTGTATGAGCTTCAGTACAAATAATTTTTTAATTCAGTCTTTCTATAAATTATTAAAGCGCTGGGGTTGGATTTTCCAGGAAGGCTGAACTACAGCATTGATTTTATGCATGCTGGAGGCAGGCCCTAGATGTTTTGGCCCCAAGTGCACCTGCTGTGGTAGTCTACCAGAACATCATACCACACTCTCATGTATTCAAAGCAAAGGAATAAATCATGATTTTACAACAGTGCATCAGTTGACTTATTGCTGTTTTGTGACCGGAGGTAGGAGGGATCGCTGTTTAAAGCCATGTCATCGGTTCTCAAGTCACTCAAGCATGAAAGCTTGTCATATGCCTCTGTAATTGTACCTCTGCAGTCTCTCCCTAACTAGTCAGCTGGGGCTGTGTGTTCGTCTCCAACACCCGGCTGGCCAGTGCCTGACAGGAGCTTTCTCATCAGCCTGTCAGTAATATGCTAACTAGACGGGATCTTCTGCGGCCGGCGCTGGCAGGTGGAAGGGATGCTACACTTTAAAGCAAATGTCTAAACGTTAGCTCCACTTTGACCAGTATTTGTTTCGGGTAATACAAGCCTGACGTGCCTCAGAGCACGGTGCTTACAAGTTCTGCTTGGTGCTGGCTCTGGTTTCTTTGGTAGCCCTACAAAAACAGACGTGTGTGTCAACAGAACATGCGGATTTATTTGTTTTGGTGGTGAAGGAGCACTCAGTATAAATTTACACACAAACATGGATTTGTGGGCTCACTTTTACTGTTGCTTCCTTGCTTTCTAAACTTGCCCCCAGTTGCCCTCAGTGAGCTGGACTGAGTGTTACCTCTACTCTCTTTGCCTCATTAGTCTTGTTCAGCTCTTGTCACACTATCCATACTTGCTCAGGAAAAAAATGTTACAGATTTAAGATTTAATTTGTATCTCAAATTCATGTGACCTGGAAATGTTCAAGGGCTAAATTTAGTTCTTAAAAGTAAAGAAATGGATGGGAATTTATCATTAACTTGCAAGGCAGAACAGATATTCTGCTGACACTCGCTGTGCTCTCAGAAGCATAATTAGAATTAATTTTGGAATATAACCTCAGTTGGGCCATTTGGTCTGGAAGTAAATGACAAGTGGCATTTAATATTTTTTTATAGTTCAGGTGTAAGCAGTCTAAGACAAACCGGGCAGAGGTGTAAACTGTTGTAGGTGCAGTTAAGTTCCCATTGGGACACCTGTAGGGAGCACACTTCCAGCAATGAGGCTGCGGGATGTCAATATGGAATACAGTGGGGTTAGGATATACAGCCAGATCTGGAAAGCTCTCTCAGTCTTGAAGTTTAGAATAGTTTTCCCATTGCCACAGCAATTGACATTGAAATGTCTGGTTTAAAAAATCTTTTTCTTTTAATGAGAGTGGGGGGGAAAGCCAGTAAATAGTTGCAAATTGCTATTACCTGCTATCTATGTAAAACGTGAAGAACTTCATTGCTGGGTTTTATAAAAAGAAAAATTAAAAATCCTAAACCTCAAAAATCCACACTGTAAAAAAAAAAGCACATAGACAGAAAGACAGATCTACAGATTAGTTTCAGAATTTAATTTTCCACTTACTAGCACTTGCAGGAAAAAGAAAGTTCCAAGATTGAGTTAAACTGGGGCAAAGTTGTTTCTTTCTCCAGTTCATATGAGATTTGGCAATTCAGTAGAAACTGAGGGAAAGAAATGCTGTGTAGAGCCAGTGCAGGCCCTGCTGTGGGCGTAAGCACTCTGAGAGAAGCCTTTAGGAACTGAGTCCTTTGTGGCTGGGCTGAAGGGGAACTGAAAGGGAAAGAGTCCCTGTTCTGTTGAGCAGAACTGTCTCAGCCCCTACAAAAAGTACCAGTGAAGTCATTTGGTGGTCATGTGAAGCAAAAGTAGTGAGGAGGAGTTGCTGGAGGGTGCATGAACGTAATACCAGCCCTCGTTCTGGTGTGCTGGTATGGCAAGATATCCCCTTTTCACACTTGCTACTGCTTTATCACTCTTTTTTTCCTAAATTCACCAATGATAAGATGAGCTCTCTAGCATCATTGGTGGTTATCTCTACTCTTGCTACAGTAAGTTGTCTGTCAGCCATTCAGAAGGAAGTTTTTCCCTGCTGCTTCTTAGTTAGTGCATGGCAGAAGAACATGCCATGGAGATCCTTTGGAGGAGGAAATGTTAATAAAAAATGATTTTCCTGGAAGCTCTCCTGTCAGAAGTGAGAAATGTTTGCAGAACCCCCTCATTTTAGGTGAGGGTAGCTCTTCCTCCGTGGAGATTATAAAAGAAAGGAGGAAGGAAAGGACGTGTCAGGAGATGGTCAGGAAAAGGGACGTGAAGGTGTGAATGTTTGTGGTGTTCTGTGTTTTTGTGATCAAGGCAGAGATAAAGAAGTTAGGGAATAAATGAATGTCAAGATGGGAATAAGCAAATCAAGAACATACAGAGATGAAGAAATGTGAGGAAACTGCAGTTTTTGAACAGAGGATATAAAGAAGCATAGTTAGTTTATTATAGGATAAATGAGTATCATAAGAGGCGTGTTAGTTAACCTGATCTGTAACGTGTTAGGGATAAAACCTGATTATTAACTTCCACGAGTTCCATTTTTAACCTATAAAAAATACAAAAAACCTTAGTGGTATGAAAATACTGAGTAACCAAATGAAGTTACATGGTTTTTTCTCTGCACCCACACCTACTTTGTTGTAGAGATACCTGTGATTATCTGTAAAAGTGCCTGTAGGTCCCTGGTGTAGGCACAGTATGTCAGTGGTGTTCCTTGTTGAGCACTCACCTGTCTACTACCACTTCAATTCTATTTTCTGCTCAGCTTCCGTTATTGGGAAACATGTCACTCCTGGAGCCATAGGCAAGGAACAAGCCGTGTCTGCAGCCTTCTCTTTTCTCTTCCAAACTAATGCACAAGAATGATGCCATAATGCTGCTTTGTGAATCAAGAATTGCAAGAAAAGAATGAAATTGATTGTATATGAAGTGCTGTCAAAATCATGAATAACACTCGTCTCTTCCCTTTCCTTCCCCCCAGAAAGAATGATAAAAGGAAGTGAATAATCCTAAAAAAACCCAAGAGCAATTCCAGGAGAAAATAAGTTTTTTATATAAGTGTTTTCTTTTACATCTTTAATTTTTATAAGGGAAAAAGTTAAAATTTTCATCTGTGAACTGGAAATATATTTCCCTTTCCCTTCTGTGAGAGAGGAGAGCTGGGTTTTCATCTTGCCAACAGGAGGAAAATGCATTATGGCTCACTTAAGGTCCTCCCTCTTTTTCTTCCTAAAGATTATGGGGATGGCAGATGGAAAATGATCAGCCAGGAGCTAAATTAAAGAATTACATAGAAGTGGCTTTGCATGTCGTGGCTTGGACATTACATTCTGTTCTCTTTCCTTGCTAAATTTTTTTTCCTCACTGATTTCTCACCAATGCCAGCAGAATGGGCTAGTTTATCATTTAGTCTGAGTGTTTAACCTTTAGAGCTGGGAATAGATTTATGCTCTCTTGTAAATTGGCAGAAGCAAGAGCTCCCTTCCCACTTTACTCCCCAGCAATCTTCCCCCTGCCCTGCCCCCTGTTGAAGAAGTGCATGCAAAGGTAGGTCTTCACAAATGCTAAGCATCTGTTATGGCTTTGGGGCCTGATCTCCTTCTCAATCAAACAGGTTTTAAATGTGTTTGCCCCTCTAAAGTTGGTTGTCTTATAAGTTGTAATAATGTAGAGGAGAGGCTTCCTTTCACCTGTACAACTGTTCCCCTTTCAGGAAGCAGATAGTGGTTTCTCAGTAATTCCTGTGAGCTTGGAGCGCTGGGGTAGGAGCAGCAAGGGTTGGTCCAGGCTGGCGGTAACTGCTGTAATTGTGGTGAAACTGTGACCCATCCCCTAGAATTTGTTGCTATAGGTATTAATGAGCAGATGAGATAACAAAACGAAGCAGAATCTTGGGCATCTTTCAACATATGTGTGGTCAAGGCAGTGGGAGGGAAGCAGTTCTTTGGCCCTTTGGGACTGTGAGGGAGGAGGGAGAGAGCACACCAGTACCCATTTCTGGACATGGTGTTGACAGAGATTGACAGTGTTTGATGATTTTTCAGGAAATGGTTTTATCACAGTAGTTCTTTAGTTGCTTACAGTAGATTTTGAAAGGTTGTACAGAACCACAGGTTAATTTTACTTTAGCATTTGTTTAACTTCTGTTGCTGTTTTTGGCTTTCTGACAAGATTGTGCTAATCAGTTTCTGTCTTTCTATTTTGTGCATTGCAATGTGTGCAAATCTTGCCACCTATGCTCTTCCTCTCTTTTTACCTTTGATTATAGAAAAGGCTTTGAAGAAAGTAATTTATATAGATAGAAACTGCCGTGTAACTTTTGTGCAGGATACAGGTATTTTCATGGTAGTCACTGAAATTATGTGAATAATAGGTATCAAATAAGCATTACCTGTGACTCTGCAGAAAATGTTTCAGCTGAAGTAGTGTGGCTCTAGACATGTCGCAATGTTTTAGCAAAAGCCAAAATGAGGAAAAGGAAAAAAGACAACAGAAAAAAGGACCAGTCCCCTTGAAACACAGAGCAGAAAGATGCATTGATAGAAGTGAGCATTGGGGTTGCAGATACACACATCAGAATTACTGCATCCACGTGAGGGAGGGGAGGAGCTGCACTCTGTGTGTTCCCAGGAACAGGTAAATCTGCTTTGATCAAGTCTTGAACTAAAACTTCTCCTGGCTGTTCATGTTCATCAGTGCATAGATTCTGAACAACAGCCTTCTCAACTGCTTTTTGCCATAAGTGGAAAGTAACTCATCGTTCTCTAGAATTTGGGCATTATTTCAGTCTCATAGAGATTTGGTAGCAATCAATTTTCTGTCCCCCAATAATGACTTTTGCTAACAAACTCTGTAATGTGGTCTCCCACTATTTGGAGAGACTGTATTTTCACTGGGCATGAAGTTTCAGAATTTTTTTTATTTGCTGGGGCAAAGATAAAAATTCTTTTACCAGAATCACTGCAGTGCTCTGGAGAAAACACCAATTACTTTCCTTGCAGGATGTGAAAGCTCACGTGTTGATTCTGGCTGCAGCGTCTTATCAGGAGAGATCAGAAACAGACTGAAACTTTCAGTTGTACTCAGTGCTATTAGTAAACCTATTACTGATGGAATGAGACATAAAGCTTCTTCTCATGTCCAGTGCAAATGAGATTTCAAATTAGATGTGTTCATTTGTTAGAGGGTTGAACATTGAAATATTGCTTTTAACTAATCTAAATCAATTGACTCATGCTGTTCATGTAGTTTAAAAACAAATTATTTAAACCAATTTTAAAAAGATAATTAGATTTATTTTTGCAAATAAAAGTTGTTTAAATAAAAGACATTCTTTGGCATGGAGAAAAAACAGTCTAAAAATCAAAATTGATGGAAGCAAAAATACTAAAGGTTCTGTTCAATGATGGCAAATGAGTTTACTTAGAAAGTGCCTACCCATTTTTTATGGATAGAAACACAACTCTAATAGGACTTTCCTAGTGCACTGAACTACAGGAGGATGTCTCGACATCATTTGCTGCCTCAAACCAGATAATAAATTACGAGATTTGCAGAAACTAGGTTCTGCAGCACTTCTCTGCTATAATTTAAGATTTTTTAGCAAACTTCAGAGTTGTGCAGTGATCTATGTGTGTGTATAAACATACAGCAAATTTTATTGGGCAGAGGGTTTTGCCTTTTATATAAAACCTACCTGCAAAAGGAATCACAGTTCACAGTTGATGTTTATCTCCAGTTGTCAGTGGAAAAATGAGTAGGGTTGTACACAATCTTGAGAACAACTTCAAGATAATTTGGGAGAATGTCTACTGAAGACAACTTCAAGATAATTTAGGAGAATGTGCACCTGTTTGGAAAACAAGATTTTCCTGATCTGTGACGTATCTTTCCTTACAATTATTTTTTTAAAAAGCTAGTTCTCGATAATCCCTTTCGGAATAGGCAGCAGTCAATTGACAGACACCAGAGAGATGCCTTTGTCCCTAAATAGTGTAAGGAATTGTTTTCTGCAGAAGATATCCCCACTTGGTCGAGCAACAGACTGTCATTTCTTTGCCTGGGAGCTGTGTGCTCTGTTTGAGGCTCTCCTCCTGCAGCCTTTGGCAGGTGCCTGCCGGGCTCTGCTCCCAAGCACAGGCGCTGTTGGACACCCCCAAATCCGGTGTCACCTTTCAGAGTTCTGATGGAAATGGTCGCGTTCTACCTGGTGCCTGGCTCCTCAGATCCCTTGAAGTGCCTGGTTCCCTAAGCTGTGCAGCGTTATTCAGGGCTCACAGCAGCTCCCCTTCTGTTCAGTGGAGTGGATGTGTCAGTTAAAGAGCAAGGTTGTTTAAATAACTAATGCATTTGAGAAATGCAGTCACCGTCGAAACAGTACAAAAAACAAAAAAGAGGTCTTTTCCAGAAAGTTTGCGAATTTTAATATGAAATCCATAATTATCTCATCAGTGTTTGCTTAAAGGCAGAGTTGGCAGAATATTAAAATGTCACACAGTTTGAAGAGCAGCACAATCCCATAGCTGCTTGTGTTACAGGCTGTATACAACAGGAAACTATAAAACATGTTCATGGCATACTAAAATGTTTGGAAACCTACTGCAGCAGCATAGAGAGAAATGTTTAAATAAGATTTTACATTAAGATGATACTAAATAGGAACAGTACAACAAAAGCTTGATGTGTAAGTAATCGAATCTTTTCCTTTCCTGCTAGAAATAATAAAATTTAGTAGGTTAAAAAAATTATAAATGTTAAATAGATGCTAGTGTGAGTGCCACACTAAAATACAGATTATAAAACGAGTTAATAAAACTTCAGATGTTTTTAAGGAATTGCACACTTCCTCTGTTAAAGTGAGAATTAAAATGTAACAGACATATGCATAAGATAGGGAAATTTCTTCATGCAAATAGTATAGTCATCTTAATTCATAATTTAAGAATGCCTATTAAGAGGAGGAGGAGGCGACTGTATACATCAGGGGATATCCTGTATAACTGTATGCTCAGCTTTTTTTCAGCCTCTGATTGAAATACATGAAATGCTATTTTTTATATAGGTTGTTGTAGTTTGAAATTTATATACTGTGTACAATAGTATGTGGACATACGAATTAGTAATTCCATATCCATTCTGAGTGAAAGAGCAAAAAACAGGATGCTGAGCTGGACGTGCTATCAGTAGTGTTAGGTAAACTACACAGAGAGATAATATGGAAATAAACCTCATAAATCCCACTGTGTAGAAGAGGGATAAGGTACTCATTTATTTCTTCCCCCAAATCAATTCTTAGTAACCACGCAGTAATTATTAAAATAGCCATTATTATAAGTCCAAAACGAGAGTAATTGCGGAGGTGCGGTGTAAAGCTGAGAAAGGGGATGTTAATGGGAAAGGAAGAGTTTAAATAGGGAATTATGATATCCTTGGCTTTGTGCAGTGTAGCTGTCAGGCTCGGGCAGCTCGCTGGTCAATAGTGACATTCTGTGTGTCAGTGAACAGAGTCTCCTGATACCTTAACCTGCAGTTCACACATTACTGAAGCTCCAACTGTCGAACATTCAAGTCCCTTGGTACCACTGCAGCTTCCAGACTCTCCTGACTGGCTCATGTTTCATTCTTTGGCAATTTGCCCTAATGATATCCCTCAGGAGCTTTCAGACCCTCTTCTTTTCCATATTTAATCGTGTTATATTAATCTGAGTGCTGAGCAAACTAGGCTGCACAAATTGTAATTGTCTGTGATTTCTGCTGCAATGGTCTTATAACTGCTTTTTTTCATTTTTAGTGTAAAAATACATGGACAAAATTGTAGTGTAATTTTTATTTACAAGCCTAAATATCCAAGACAGCCAGGGTGTGAACGCTTTAACTGCTGATCTGTTCCACAAAGAGGGTTGGGTTTTTTCCATGTAAAATCCATAATGTTTTAGCACTTGCTGTTTGGGCAGGATTTACATTTTATTTTTAGCTCTTTGTTTTGTTATTGTGAAAGTTCATGTCTAATAACCAGTGCTATTATCAAGTTAAACTCAGGTAGTAATTTTGGTGTGATATGAAACATTAGGACAGCCTCGTCTTTTCCATCAGCTTGGTAACTTCGAAGTGGGGCATTCCCTTTAAAAATTTTTTTCCCATTTTTTATGAGGTTTGTGATGGATAGAAGCTACCTTCTTTTGAACACAGTCTTGATTTTTTTCTCATTCTTTTGTAACTCTGTGCCTGCATAATAAAATAACAAAATTTCCGACACTCCCTGATAGCAAAGATAGATCAAATTTGAATTCTTTACAAATTGCAGATTATTTTTTCACTTGTGGAATGAACTTGGCCCCATTTCTAATGAATTCCATAGTTATTTGTGTGTTTGTTGTGGGGTAATGTGGTGGTTGTGGTGGTTTTTTGTTTGGTTTAGAAACCCAGATATGTCCATTTTGAGTGGTAAGCCGTTTGTGGCACCTCCTTTCTTGGTCAAGTAGTCCTTCATTTTCCATGATCCTTGTGGCAGGCTTGGAAGTCTCTGCTTTGGGAAGGGAGTTTTGGAAAATTGTAATAGAGTTGGTTTTCTGTTACAGGGAATATTCACTTCAGTTTTTCAGTTTTTCTTTTTTTTTTTTTTTTTTCTTTTTTTAAGATAGTTTGGAAATCAAGATAGCAACACAAACAGGAGTTAATCCTGCTTCTGAGTTTAGTGCTGTTCTGTCTCTTCATGCAGCTTCAGATCAATTCCAGTTAAAAACAGCAGAAATGGGGACCAGAAAACTCCCCTGAGTCTTTCCCACTCAGTGGAGCCGAGTGGAACTGGGGTGCACTTCAGTCCTATGTGTTCATGGCAGTACTCATGTTTGACCATGACTGCATCAAGTAATTGATGATTATTTCCCTTTTTCCAAGGGAATAGCTGAGCAGGGAGGGCTAACTCAACTTGTTAGCCTGACTTCTTGCAGATGTTGTGCTTGTTTACGTACATCAGAGTTCTTCGTGGATGTGTTTTGGCAATTCAGAGTAATTTACAAAATTATATCATAGGTGGTTTGGGGAGGTTAAGATTCTTGCATGTCTAAAAGTTAATTTAAGATTTTGTATTTTCTTTTGATTCATGTTTTTTTTGTTGCCAATTCTGTGTGTGTATTTTTATTTTTAGTTAACTGCTTGTGTTCATGCGTCAGCTGCATTGTTATATCCAATGTATTGGCAACATATTTACATCCCAGTGCTTCCTCCACATCTTCTGGACTACTGCTGGTAAGACAGCTAACCTGTTATCCCCATTTCTGAGATTCCTACCTGTCCTAGGATTTTGAGTAACTGATGAAAACACGAACTATTTATTGTGACTGAACATGAAGGATCTAGTTTGTGAAAGCACTTAGGCCAGTGCTTAAATGATGACTTGAATAGGGATATTCCAGCATGCCTTGGTGTGGTGTTTGAATTGGTACCTTGAATTACAGTGCTGATTACTATCAGTGCAGCATTTAGAATCCTGTTTGTAATAACTGTTCCTGTTTTATTGGTAAGATAATTCATTCAATAATTTAAATGCAACCCTGCTACAGTTTGCTTTTAGTTGGCTTTTGTTACAAGTTGAAATAAATGATACTTATAGAAGTATTCAGAAAAAACTGATCATTTTTTCCAGAATCAGATGTTAGTATTCACCAGTGATTTAATATTTGTATTTTAACTCAGCCAGGCTCAGGATTCTAGCCAGCGCCTTCCCAAAAGAGCTTAAAAACTCCTTTTGGGACTCCAGAATTTTTATAATAAGAATTCTGCTTCTCCTGATGTGTTTCTGTTCACATGACAGACTTTGTGGTTTTGGCATATTTTTAAGTTGAACAAGAATCACTTTTTGATTCACTTCTGATCCTTCAAGGGGATGATGTTTCCACATGCCTGTGTTTCACAATTTTAGGCTAATTCTACTTGCTTTTATTCAGAGTAGTGCAAGAGATCTAAATGAGAGTTTCCATTAAAGCTTTTAAACAGGAATATCCATCCCTGGAGATTTTCACTTTACCTAGACCCTCTGGGTCTGTTAGGGAAAAATGAACCATTTCAAGCTGTTTTACAGATTGGGAATTATTATTATATATAAAAACTGAGACCCAGCCAGGTGCTTACCAAGCTAAGTCTATGTTTTCTTCATAGAAATAAATTATGCTTAAATGTTTGCTGGGCTTCATGTTGTTGGTTTTGGTTTGGGTTTTTCACCCCCTCAAATCTATGAATATATTGCTCTTCCACTGAACTCCACCCAGTCTGCTGAACTTTTGTTTTCAAACAAATTCTTGCCATGTTTCCTTAAGTGTCTTTGATAGTTTTTTCCTGAATTTCACAATATTTGTCCACGGTATATTTTTTTTTTCTGTGGTATTTCTTAAAATTCATGTGTATATTATTTGTTGTTTTAAAAAAGAAAACAAACGTTCTTCTCCAACTCCTCCTTTTACTGACAAGTATAGCTAAGCCTTTCATCTTTAACGATAGTTTTCTTTTGAAGAAACTCTGTCCTAATTGTTTCTCCTCCTGCCTTTGATAAAATGCACCAAGGTGGGGTAGAACTTGGGTGTATTTTGGTTTTTGTATTACTTGAGCTTACTGCCAGAAGCTTTGTAATTTCTCAGATCATCCATAAATGCTGTTCCCAGAAGGCAGATCAACACCTTTATTCGAGCTCTACCCTGTAGAGTGCATCCTGAATACTAGAAGTTCTTTTTATTTCCCCTTCTAAGCACAGATAATGTTTCCAGAAATAATAATGTTAGCTGCTGTACACAGCTGCATGTGATGATGATAATAGTTGGGATTCTAGGTCGCTGTGGTGTGACCTGAGATTTTTTTTTTACTCATTAAAAAGAAGCATGGAGTTTCTTAAACTTGTAAAATTCATTTATATGCCTTTTTCTTTTTCACAGTAGTACAATAGGGTGGAGGAAAAGTTTCCCTGTTTTAGAGATGTTCAAAAGGAAACATAAAGTTCATGAAAACAAAATGCACAACTGATGAATTTATCACAGTAACTATAATTCAGACCTTTTGACTCAGATTTTTGTGCATTTACATTTCTCTTTCTGATCATCTGAATGGTTCTTTTGTGAGACAGGTTGGAAAAGTGTAACAAAAACACATAAATTACTTAGCTTTCCTCATGTTCTGGTGTATTAACAGTAAATAAATGTTCTCCTCATAGGTATATAATATATCAAGTTAAAAAACCTTGATGAATTCTTAAGGTCAAAGTTTATGGTAGGCCTGATCTAGTTTACAGTCCAACGGGATTGTGCCAATTTAAAATTAATAAAAGATTTAAAAAGTTATTTTGTATACTTCTGTTTTTTATGTCGTTTTGATAAGCAAAGTTCTTTTTATAAAAGTGCCATTTTTCCTTTTAGCTCAACATGCATTTTCATAACTAGAAATTTCATTGTCAGTGTTTCACTTGGACTTGTTGGGATGTCTCCCACAAACTCTCATTTTCTTAGCGTTGTTTCTTAGCTGAAATGGTATTCAAATATATGAAGTAGGGGAATATCAATTGGATAATTTTGTTAATTCTGTGGTAGTAAGGCTTTTTTTAAACAAAGATAAAATTCATTTAAATCTATTAATTTAAATATAGGCCCTGATTCTGTAACTTTTATTTGCATATTAATCATACAGCATATTTTGTGAAGACAAATCCACTTATTTTTTTGTATTAGTTGGACTAAGTATCTTGATAATATCATAAATTACATAATTCTGTGGGGTTTAGAATTTGATAAATTACATTAAGTGCCTAGCTGGTGCAGTTTGTAAGCATGAAAAAAGAAAAATGTATCTTTGAGCAAAACACAGCTATATTAAAAATTATTTCAGTTCTTCCACTTGCCTTTTTAATAAAGAAGTCTGTAAATTCCTATCGTGCTGCCTGATTTACAGGCTGGATTTAGCCCTGATGTACCAGATGATGCTGGAGTAGCCCAAAGCAGAGGGTCAGTGTGGACTGCAGTGCCCTCAGGACTGGCCAGGCCACGAGTGCCAAGGTGCAGTGTTTGAGCAGGGGCTGTTCATCGACTTCAGGAGGGTTTGCTACCCCCAAGCAGCTCCTCTCGGCCCTGAATGCCATTATGAGAGCTCCAGTGTGAGAACTGGGATGACCGTCCAAAAAAGGAGACATAATAAATTTATTTTTCTAAAAGACGGCAAAACACCGGGCTGTGAAAGGAATATTCATTGTAGCTGTAGAGCAAATCACGCAGCACAGTTAATGAAAAATTGAGTTTTAGATTATGTTATAAAAAATTGATTTTTCTTCTACATTTAAGTAAGTAAAAGAAGACTCTTGCACTCAGTGTAGTGAGTGGCTGGCTTTCAAGAAAACTTCTACAAAAATTAAGTTTGAGCACAGATACAGTAATTATGTTTGAATAAAATTAATTTTTGTAAAGGAGAAAGCTAATTTCATGACATTTCTGTGTAATATCTCAGCAAACTGAATCACTGATACTAGAATATATGCCAGTTTTGTCTGTGGATGATAAAGCATCTGTTATACTGATGCTCTGTTAAGAATATAATGCAATTAGAAAATTCAAGTTACAATTGCAATAGGTCTTTATGAGCTTTGGTCTCTCCTGAATTAGAGTATACATATGCCTGTTTTCGTGAGAATGGGATGATTATTTTCCAATTAACTTGGATGTTTTGCATAACAGTAATTATTTTGGGCAATGATACCATAGATTGATATTTTTGGTGATAACATGCATAAGCAAGAGAAAAACTGTATAGCAGCCCCAGTAGTATCAGAGTAAGCAATTTCATGTACATATTACAGTCCTCTGCTGTTAAGACTTCAGAATCCAGCAGTAATAAAATCCACTTTTTGCTGGAAATGATCAAATTGACTTTCCATACCTGCAGTTTTTATTTCATCCATTTTCAAGATGTGCTTTGTACCTTTATTCTGTTAACTTCAAAATTGAAATGATGTAGCTGTTGCTTTGTTCTGTAGAGAAAAGAGCTACATGCTACCCTTTTTAATGACAGATTTATTAATGGAGCAAATCATCAGCTATCTTAAGTCAGCACAGGCGTGGTGAAGCTACTGGAACAGTGTCGATGTATGAGAAAACAAGTGTGCATAAAATCCATACATGATATAGCACTTGTTTTCCATGTAGTTGCTCCTATTCGCAGTATTTGTAACACTAACATATCCTGCTACGAGGAACCTGAGGACCTATTTAGCTGCATATTCCACGTTAGAATTCTCAGTTATATGTCAGACATAATTATTCTTATTGGCTTGGTTAAATATGTTAAATAGTACAAAGCATTCTTAAAATTATAGTGGTTTAAAGCTGTTTAAATCCTCTCTGAATATGTATGTATGTCTGCTCTGGAGTGACACTCGTTTACAACTCCATGTAATTTGTGTTTAGTTCACAAAGACATAAGGATTAGCCTGGATGAAGTCATCAGGAAGTGCTAAAATTTGTCACTACTGGGCTAAGAAAAAGATGTGTGGGAAAATAAGGCCTCTTTTCCTTTTTGGAAGCCCCACTGCCTAGAAACCTTAAGCCGTGACAGTTTGCAGTTTCAGCAAACCTGTATTTTGATAGCATAAACACGATGAAATCTTGTTTAGGCCTTGCTCAGGCTGGGTTTCTGGTTTTGTTTGTTGGTTTTTGTTTGGATTATTTTTGCATCGATCCTCTCCTGTGGGACATTGTTAATGAGAGCAATTGGCTAATCCATAGGGTGTACAGATTTTTCTAAAATGGGCTGTAGTCATAAGCAGGTGAGAATTGCTTCTTCTGGTCCCAGAGGTGGGACCAAACGGATGAGACCACGTGAACTGATGCAGTGAAGCCTTTCCCCATCCTTGGGAAGTCAATCACCAATCAGTCAGTGATCAGTTGGCTCAGATCCGTGATCAAATTATTGCCATGAGAGAAATTGTTGTGTCTGAGTTGTTTGTGTACCTTTGTATAAGTCATCTTCCCTCTGAAAATTTATTTTCCAGAGATTGTTTTTATTTAGGTTTTTTTTCTGCGTGGTCTATTAGTGATTTGTTTCCCACTGGATTGCATAAACCAGCCTGTCTATTGCTTGCTTCTCTAGAGTGCATATTGTCAGTAATCTCCCAGAACCCAAAAGTCTGATGGTGGTTGTTGGAGTTTTTTTTCCTTGAGTGCTGGACACTGAGTATATTCTTGGTCAGATGTTGTCAGAACAGAAGATTGTAGGAAACCAGGATAAATTAGCCTGACTAATTCAGTTCCTTGCTTGCATACTGCAGGAGGTCTTACTGCAGTGGCTTTCTGTGGATATTTGTTTTATTTGGACAATATATTTCCTTGTCTTATGCAAGTTGGAAAGGAGAAGTTTATTCTCTTGAGTTAAATAGGATATTATGCAGCTTCCAAACACTTGCCAAGGAAGGGTTTCAGAACCAAAACTGGTGTTAATGATGTTTGTGTTGCGTTGTGGTGGTGCTAACTGGGACCATGTTCTCCACAGTGATGTTTTAAAACCAGCCCACTTTGGGAACATCTGCTGGGTTAGCTCAGTGTGGTCAATTATTGGAACTCAGTCTGGATGAAAAGCCGTGGGGCCTCCTTGCTCATGCCTCAGAGTTTGGAGCAGCATCCTTTAGTTTGTGCTCATCTTTACTGCAGAGTAAAATAAAATTTTCCTTGTCTAGTAAAAATTCCTGTAGCAACTGTGTTCATTTAATACTGTCTTAAACAGGTGACTGTTGATTGGGTCTTATGTGGCAAGATTTAAAATCCTCCAGTAATGTTGTGCTTAAAACTTGATGTTTTCCACTCTTTTTCTTCAGTGCACCGATGCCTTATCTAATTGGCGTCCACTTAAGCTTGATAGAGGTAAGTTTAATATACACTTCAGTGTATGGGAAGCATGAGGTGTGTGCACCATAAAAAAAATATTAATGGAAATGCATCAGAAAAAATCCCTGTATTTTTGCATGCAGAATTACAAAATTTAATCTTCATACGCTTTACTAAGTAAAAAATGTCTCTCTTTGAAATCTTACTTTGAAGTGTTTTATGGAGACATGTAGCTCTATGTCATGATTTGTTTCTCTGTCTAATTAATAGCTCAGTGATAGCTATTTTCCTGCCTTTTAGTACTTTAGCAATAGATTTTCCCAATAATGAGAACAGGTAAGATTTATTTTGGAGTCACCATCACTCAGATTTCAGCATTATTGTGGTTTCCCAGATAATTTTTGTTCCTGTCCCTCTGAAAATTTGAGTCTAACCTCCATCCCATAACACTCATAACTATTGATTTAGAAATTAGTATATTTTGCCAGAAAACAAGAGGTAGCTTTTACAGATTTGAAGGTAAAGCAGCACAATAGAACTCACCTGACTGGTCAGTAATAGCTGGGAATGAAATAGTTTTGCCTTTTTCCATAACTGTTGGATTACACTGTGAAGCCTACATGTGCCATCTGATTATCATGCAGAGTAGATAATTGATTTGGGAACATTATTTGATTTACACTTCCTCTAAAGCAGTTTCTAAGGATCAATTCACATCTGCTAAGCTGATGGGGTGGGTTCTCTCCTGAGCCACCAGCACTTTTGTTTTTCCAGAAAAAGGCCTTCTGTATCATCTGCACTTCTTAACTCCAGGCACAGCCTTCTGTGCTCCCAAATCAGGTTCATATGACCTGCATGCATCGATCATAATATCTTGACTAGGATGTTTTTTCTTATTCAGTAAGGAAATAATGGAACAGAAAGATTTGCCCTGAAAAAGAAGTCACTCAGTTCCTTCAGGAATTATTTCCTACATTATTATGTGTTATTGTAGGACCATATAGAAAAGAGTTCTATCCCTTTTTCCTGAAAGGAACAAATTGTTTAATTCTTAGCTGCTAGCCAAGTGCACAGATGAAAAGTGTTTTATCCATTCTTCTGTAGTAATAGTAGGCATCACATGCCTGGTACTTACATAGATCTGAAAATAACTGTAGTTTTTTCTCGTTTTCATCTGATTATGTGATTAACATCTTCTCTGATTTTCACAAATATGAGAGAATGAAATGTTGTTATAAGATACGTATCGTTCCAATATATATTTATCCAGTATATATTTGTCCAGTATATTTAACTGTGTTCTGTGTAAATCTTGGTTTTCAGGAATTCATTTCAGAGATTATTAGTATAACCTTAGTGCTTGAAGGATAAGAAGTATTTTTAAAAGCTACTCTGAATGCTGTATCTAATTCACAAATCCTACATCTAAAGCTCCAACTGTTGTTTTTGCCATTACTGTCCTTTGTATAAAATCAACATTTGTAATTTAGCACGTTATAATAAAAATGTACTTCAGGAGGACACCATAGTAAATTGTTTTTCCAGTATTTTTTTTTTCTTCTTTGCAGAGAGTAAAGAATAGATCACTGGAGGATGTGGTTTTGCTAAATGTTGACACAAACACTCTAGAAACCCCTTTTAATGACCTGAACAACCTACCTGGTGAAGTGGTGAGTCTTACACATTTCATTCTTTCTTTCTTATATAGGTGCTTGAATTACCAGTAGTTATTTTTGCCTCGTTTTGCTAACTGCTATAAAAGGAATAAGGGGGTGAAAAGCACCTAGTGCAGACCCCTATATTTGAGTTTTTTACCTTTTTGACAGTTGAGGAGACGTTGAATGGAACATCATATTCCTTATTGTAAAAGTAGGATCATAATTACAAAGCTAGCTGCATTCATTAGGCAGAGCTGCTTTAAACGCAAGAGTCTCTTCATCTCATCTTAATCATTATATTACAAAGTAGGCATTTCTGTCTGCCTAGTGGCATGTCTTGCAAAAGAACGAGAGAGTTTTTGAAGGCAAAAAGAAGAAGGGGGCCAATTATCGGCTTCTGCTTCCCTGCCACCTGCCAGCGCTTTCCTTTTAATTAATGATCTGATGGCACTGGTCAATATAATAAGAAATGCTTGTACAGTTGGGGTCAGAAAATTCAGGCTTTGATCTTCTTCAACTTTGTGAAACATTTATTTGTTTTCTCTAAATTATTTCAGTTTTATTTTAATCTCTTCTATCCTGCTGAGGGCTGCGTGAATGAAAACCTATACTGTTTGTCATTTGCTTTGGCAGAGCAAAGACTGCTTACTTAGAATTCTATTTGTAAATTAAACTGCAAACCCAGTTTGTCATAAAAGACATCTGATCCTTTTGAAATGACGAAAGCTGTCTTTTGTCTGTAAAGGATGATAAATTAAGTGCCAGTTCTTTCTGGACTTTGATCTTGCAGAGGGTGCCCCCCCCTTTTTTTTCCTTTTTTTTTTTTTATTGCCTATAGGGGAACATACTCTGTATATCATTTTAAATAGTCACAGAATTCACTTATCTTGTTTTTCCCAGCAGAGCTTTAAAAAAATATAATTGTGAAACCACTGTTTTCATTATTTAATTAAAGATGCGCAAGCTATCACAAATAGTTGTCAAGACAAAGAATTTTATATCAAAATATGAAATCAAAGAGTTACATTTTCTGAAATTGTAAATCATAAAAAAACCCCTGTTGTAATAAAAGTAAGATCCTATAGTGACATAGTGTGTCTTTTGTTATTGTTGGTAATTTGTATATATTTAGTACAATAGAAGTCAAACTCTTGCTGATTATATTCATGACAGTCCCCTTTGATTTTAATGATGTTAAAATCTAGACTTTTCATAGATCATCTGGTCAGTGTCTCAACCCACTATCAACTATAGTTCAGAAATGTAAAAGACTATAAAAATTACTGTGCTGTTCTGTGGTTTACCCTAGTGTGTGTGTTATTGCACTGGTATATTTTGTGATGCTTTTTGATTTACATATGCATCTGTACATGCACAAACAAATATACAATAACTTTGACTGTACCCTATCATGCAAGAGTATAACAAGTTAAGTAAAAAGAGTGTCATTTCCTGGTGTGTCAGTAACTTTAACTGGACTTCCATTGAGTGAATAAGGTTGATATTATAATGTCATGAAGGTCAGTATGCCAAATAATAGCTGGATGTGGAATTGAGAATTAGGCATCATATTCTGTGAGATACTGGAATTATAGCTGGAGGTCCTTCAAACAGCCAAAATGGATCTTTGTGCAATAACAGAGGTATTTGTCATGTGTTTTACAGGTGCATATCAAAATGATCTCTGAATAAGTAGGCTAGCATGAAGGAAATAGGGACACAGATCTTCATACTTCTAGAAGTGTATTTCCTCACAGAATATATGCATGTTATTACTGCAAATCTCAATGTAGGTTATCCAAGTGTACAGACTACAGACTAGGCTTAGAATATTTTTCCATATCTAATATAGAACAAAAAAGAACAGTATTCTATGCAAAATATACTTGCAGAACTTGAGGATTTCATACTGAAGCTTTTAATTTGAATAATCCCATCTCTTCCTTCACTTCAATCTGTAAGGCAATTAAATTAAACATTTTGGTGGAATGCATACACAATTATAGTTGGAAAACCTGGAAACAAAAGGCACAGACAAAAGGCCCAGGGCTGTGTTTGGTTCATAAGGTGACAAAATACTTGTCCTTCCTTTGCATTCATGATGGGCAGTGCAGCTGCTGACATCTTGGGGAAAAAGTATAAAACACAGGAGTATAGTCAAAATGGTGAGTCAGGCTTAAAACGTTAAAGGGAATGTCAAAGATACATGTGTGAAGCATTTTACCTTATATAGGGAAACCTCATAAGCATACATACAAAAGTAGTAAAACTTCTGATGAAAAAACATAATGAGTACCTCTGAAAGGCATTAAAATAGAATGAAGAACTGAAAATATAAAAGAAGCTGTAGTCTTACTGTCCCTTTCAAAAATTGATTCCAGGTTGGTTAACAGCCTAACAAAAGAAATCCAGTATTTTCCAAGTTTTCTAAAGCTGTTTCTTGTGTCCAGAGGGAACAGAGTAGTTATTTTCTTGATCAATAAGCCTGATGATGTCCTCACAGCATAGGTATTTAATGGTTTACCCATGTATATATGCTCTGATCGTGAATTTTTTCGTGATAAATTTAAGATTGAAAGAAACATTATTCTGTGGCATTGTCTAATAAACCGTATAATAAATTAACTGAGATTTAAAGGCATTTTTAAATCATTCACTTAAGCATTTAAATTATAGTTACAGGCTAGATGACTTTCTATGCATGTGAACTCTATTATTCTGTCAGACTGACCAGTGGTCTTGACTGTTCAAAGGTCAGTGGTCACAGTTGTCCTGAATTACCAGTCCTTTTTTCATGAGGACCCTCTGCTGCGTTGCATGCTGTAATCTTCTTAATGGCTTCATTCCAATATTCACACATAATATTTTAGATTTATTGACTGTTAGAAATACTACCATGCCAGTAGCAGTTCCGCTACTCCTAAGGTATTTAAAATTGGAAGAATAAATCAGGGCAAGACTTTCAGGAATCCTTTGTTTTTGTAGAAGGGGGAAAGCCCCTCTTTTTTTGCTCTTCTGACAAGAAAGCTTGTTTTTGAATTTCATCATTTCACTGTGAATTTGTCTATTATTTTTTAATTAAAAGAAAAAGAAAAAAAAGTAAGGAGCTACTACTTTGGGAGTAAATTTCCTAATATAATAATACTGAGATCACCACTTTAATAATGTCAGACATTGGAAGAACATTCGTGACCATAGACTGAAATGTATAAATTTTGGGCCCGACCCTGCAATACCTGCTTGCACTTAACTCTGACAAGATGACTTCTCCTTTGCTCAGATGTGAGCACTTCCCCAAACAGCTTGCAGAATTGACAGCATCACTTTTAGCAACCAAGTCTTACTGACTTGAAATCATAGACTGAGCCGAACGTTTATAAATATGATCTTCAGGAAACAGCAGAATTTAGAGGCTTTTAGCATCTTCTGTGGTTGTTAAATATTGTCAACTGCAAAAGCTACAGAGCTGTTGAAAGATGTGTAGTGTTTGTACTGCCTGGTACCTACGCACTGTGATGCAATACAGAATCTAAACTGGGGTTTAGAGCTTTAGTTTTGAGATTCCTAAGGTCAGAGGATTTTAACACCATAAATTTGGCATATGAACATTACTGTTCTAAAAGCAACATTTGAGAAGTAGGCTGTAATTCATGTAGAAAATTGGTTACTTTATACAGCAATTACTGGGAGTGCAAATTATTTCTTAAAATATGATGATTAATGGTATTATAAAGAAATTAAGGTCAATGCATAACAGTGCAATTAAAAAGATTTTTTGCAAAATATAAATAGCATAATTTACGATGTTTTTTCCATCAGAAAATAGCCAAAAATATTACTAATGTATTTTAGAAACTCAGAGTGGTCAGCAGAGTTTGTAGTGTTATGAGGCAACTGTTTATTGTGAACAAATTCTTAGAGCTGAGATTCTGTTGAAGCTTGATACAGTTTTAGAAGCTAGAATATGAGATCAAAAAGTACTAATTTTGAAAACATTTCCATTTAAGTAGTTGTTTTTGTCTAAATGAGGACACTGTGCTTAAATGCTGGAGGTCTCCCTGAAATGCCTAAATCCTCTGTGTGTAGATAATATCAAATACATAGAAGCCCTTTACTAGTAATATTGATTTAAATATGAGACTCTAGTTTGAGGTTTTTTGTTTTGTTCCTTTTCTCTGCGATCTTCTTGCACTTTCCTGTTTTTGAGACTGAGCTTCTACTTACTTTTATAGTGGTACCATCTGATGGAGAACAGCAAAAAGTAGTTTAAAACATAACAAGTGTTGCTGATACCAGAGAAATATCTGAATATATTTTTTTCAGAGATGTAATAGTCATTTGAAACTCCAGTGCATGGTTCTGTATTTGTCAGACAACAATCATAGGCAAACATAATTCTTCTATACGTGTATAAATTTATATGTGCATTTGAGTTTTTGCAGGAACAAAGGCTTTGATTAATAGCTGTGTGATCTTACTAACTTACTTTTTAATTTTATGTAATTCTTCTACTCGCATGGATATTGAAGAGGTATTAGTCATGTTTTCTTTCTATCAGATATTTAGATTTTAGGAGTTCTAGAAGGGACATATGGTGACCATTTAAATGAATGATACTTTTTGTTTCAATGACCAACACAGTATGTTTCTACATTTTAGATACACTTAATTATATATCAGTCTCATCTGCATCTCTGAAAAAACTATTGTATTGATTGAAACCTTCCTGAAGCTCTGATTGCTCTTCACTGGCAGTGTTTAGCAGTCCAATGAAGTCACCTTCCTATGAGAAGCTGTTGCTAGGAGAAGATAAAAACAGTTTGCTTGTAGTGTAAATTAATAATACCATTTCTGCAGCGGATCTCTGGTGTCTTTCAGAAATAAATTTTAACAGCATTCTAACCCCTGCAGTTTGTTGGTTGCGGTTCTTTAATTTTAAACTTCGTAAAAGCCTATTTCTGCAAAAAAAATACAAAGATAAAAAGATTGGCATTCTTAATCATAAATAGGTAGATGGATTAAAATGTCTATGAGGAAAAGATTTCGATACAGATGCTGCTTGGTAGTTTTTTGGCTTGGTGTGAGAATCGTGTAATTTTAGAATTATTTTAAGTGCTATTAATGATGTCACCCAAAGGGGTCTCACATTTCCTTGGCCTGAGGTGCATGGATCTAAGCAATCACAATCCTGCTGTGCACCAGGTCTTTCCAAGGCGTTCAGTGCACCGTGTCTCTTACCTATACCTACTCTACTGGCTGTAATAACTGCTTTATCACTCTTATCACTCTGTGTTTGATTCAGACGTGGAACTGGGAGAATTTGACATCAGCCTACCCAAGTGTGGCTGGGCTGAGCCCTGGGTAAGCACTGTCCTCTGCTTGCCCATTCGCTGGCCTCAGCTTGGAGGAGGCCAGGGCAGGTCCCAAGGGCACTTCAGGTGTGCTGCAGCCAGGGTTCCACTTGGGACAGCAGGCAAAGCAGGGCTGTGGCTCACAGGATCTCTGCAGCCTTCTTCTTAAGGGCACTGTGCTCCTGGTTCTTCTGCAGAACTATCTGATGGAGCTCTTCCTGCCTTTAAGCATTGCCCCCTGAGAGAAGCAGGAGTTGGAGGAGCTTTCTTTGAACTCCAGCATTGCCTTTCTGAGGCTCAAACTCCCTCCAGGACAGAAGCACAAAAATGTGCATCTGTCCAGAGACCCCGCCTCCAAACTGCCAGCCCATTGGAGTTTGAGCTAATAACACACCAATATGGCAGCCAAGCAGGAGATTGGTTGTTTTCTATTGCTCTTTTGAACAAATTTTTGCCTAAAGCATCCTGTTAATCAAGATTACGATAGGGTGCTTAGGGTCTGCCAGAACAGAGAAAATTAGAAAATACCTTTTTCTTTCACATTCCCCAGTTGGTCATGTAATCCCTCTGCTCTGCATTATCTTTACCCCCTTTCATCTCTTATAATTTGCCATAATTTCTCCAAAATCATAAAGTATAATTTAGAATTATGTAGATTTAAAATAATGTAGATACTTTTCTACCTTTTCCCTCCCTTATATTTAGAAGATGCTTTGCCTGTCATGACAGAGACAAAATTTTAACGTTGACAATTCTTTTTTGACTTCATGTTAATTGCTTTTATTTTAGTCAAACCGTGCTACTGTCCGTGGGCAGATCTTCCTTGTATGCATTTGTTTTCCCCAAAATGAAATCTTCCTTTTTACAAGTATAAAATAATCATACAATACAGAACAAAAGAAAAAAACCAAACCACAAAAACAAGACATGCATTTATTTTTTCAACCTTGAACTTCTTAACCGGTTGTTGTACTTGGACTTGTCCTTTTTTTTTCCTTTTGAGGTGTAAGGCAAAACCGTAAATGAGCCTTGGTGTGTGCTTTCCATGGGCTAAACGAATCAGGCTCTAAACTTTTATCTAGATCTGTAGAGCTTGGATATAAATTGAAAAGATCACAGCTATGGGGAAAAGACCTATACTGTAAAGGCCTTTCTGCATAGATTATGAACATCATAACTCAATAATTTTTTTTTCAAAAAACTATAGTTATAATTGGACCCAATGGGGGTCTCTCTCTTTGATCAGATCACAGTAACTGTGACTTTACACTGGAAAATGTCACTACTGTGAAGGTTTATCACCTGTAGAGCTGGTCTTTTCTCTGATGCCATGTTCAGTTCTCATTAGCATTATTCAAAGTTTAGTTGTTAATTAGGTTGACACTTCAATTACAATCATCATCTACAAGAGCAGTCAGGACTGCTTGCATAAAGAAACAAAAAGATACTCATTCTTGCATATATTTCCAAAAGAATGAAAGCTGTTTTGGTGATAAATTTGTATTTATAATATCCTCTTGAAAGAGTAACTCCAAATGTTACTTCATTTAGGGACTTAAATAATGCTCTGTTGGCTACAAAGGGATATAGAAATGTGTATTCTACGTAAATAGAGTGGACTTATTTTCCACGTGTCCCTCATGATGGAAATTAGGAGAGTATAGATTATATCTGGGTAGAATTCCACATATCTTGTAAAAATTCCAGAATTGTATGATTTTCCTCCAAAGTATGTCCAAGTAACAGTTATTTAAATTAAAATTTCCCCCTTTCCTTTTTTTTTGCTCTAATTCTGTCTAACCAGTGGTTGTTATTTGCCAAGTAAAAAAAGACAAACCTCCTTAAAAAAAGTCAACCGCTATAATCAGAATGGTCTTTTTTTCTCTCTTTTTTTTTCCTTCTAACCTGCAGGCCCTCTTCCTAATTATTGTTTTTATTTTCTTCCCTTTCACATACTCTATCTTCAAGGACAATTCTAGAGGCAGTGTAACACTGAATTTACAAAAACTTTTCTCAGCTATTTGACTGTGGTAGCAGGTACTCCCATGCTGCATGAGAAATGATGTAAGATAGGAATTTGACCTAAAATAAGAGATACTCCTTGACTCTGAATAGTAAATGACCAGTAAGTGTCCTTAAAAATAAACCTTCATAGCTTAAGTAAAACTGTCTACATTCAAACAAGTAAATACATGTTATGCTTGAAAAAAAATCTGCAAAAAAGTGGCTCACATGCATTTTACTGTAAAATAATTAAGCTTATTTATGTCAGGAGGCCTTGGGAAAAAAAAGAGAGCTTAAACCAATCTGCATTAGCACTCTACCATCATCCCCTGCCTTCATTTCAATTAACAGACCAGCAGGTGCTCTTTGCAGTTAAAAAGATAAGCTATCAAGGAGGAGGATGAATTTTTGGCTGACCTATAGACACTCTGGTTTGCCTGCTGATTGGGTTCATACCTCGCTGTACCAATTTCTGAGGTGTTAATTTAACTGTTCCACTCTGTCACACAGGTCTCGGCCTTGAAAAATAAACTGAAAAAGCAGTCGACAGCTACGGGCGACGGAGTGGCCAAGGCCTTCCTTCGGGCACAGGCAGCGCTCTTCGGGTCCTACAGAGATGCACTGAGATACAAACCAGTAAGATGGCTTCCCTATTGCTTTTTTTCCTGAATTTATAGGAGCATGGTCTCATTCTTTCGAGGAAAATTTGAAATGTTTTATCCCAGTCTGGAACAATCTGTTTTAAATCTTACTCTGTGCTAAGGAATTGGAAGATACCACCGTCTCTCGACAGTGAGTTGTACTGAAAAATAAATTCTCATCCAAAGCCAGCTCTTTTCTTACTTGTATCAGTTTTATTCTTTACTATAAAGTCAGATTGTATTAATGAAGCTGCTTACACACAGCTCACCTGGTTTAATGTGGTGAAGAACCGAAGGGGCTGTGCCTTTCAGGTTCCATCATTTTTCCACAGGTTTTGCTGTGTTGGAGGGCAGAAGCTTCTTTCCTAGCAGAAGCTAGATACGAGTCAAACGTGCATCTCTCGTATTATACGCTTACCTTGATTACACTTAGGAGAGATGAAAATCCAATTAATCTCATCAAAACCTCAGAATCTGTATTTCTGACATTTTGTGGGTAGTCAGTTGATCAATGTTTTATGGGCTTTCATAATTTCTAAATAATGGGGGTGGCACATATTGAGCTTGTTGGAGATAAAATAATTTATCAGAAAAAACACAGAGATTAATTTCATCCATCAGTCCAGATTATTTTTCTTGCAAACTACTGGTAGTAGTTGATTTGATCAAATGCTCTGAGATGACATTGGCTGAATTGGATTCTGAGGATACGATGTTTGGTTGTCTGATGGATTCAGATAAATATGGATAAATGATAGGAGAAATCATCCTCATTTGAGGAGTCAAGTTTGTAAAGATGGTGTGTGGAACATGGGTGGGTATTTGTTTGGGGGTGAGAAGAGCACTCTAAGGATCTATGGTATTCCATGATGGAAGTGGATAGGATAGTCATTAATTCATTCCAGATGAGGGCTTTTACTGGAGGGAGCTTCAAACTACAGTTTGGCACTTGGGTCTTCCTTCTCCCCAAGTGGTTCTCTTCCAGGTAGTCTTTTTTGCCATGAGCATTTTGCACACCAGCTGTCTGTGCCGCTGGGAGCCCCTGTTGCTGGGAGGGAAGGTAACCCATGCAGGCATGAGGTGTTGTGTACAGGTTTAGTTCAGGTGCTTGTGTTCAGCAGTTCTCCAACGATATGGAAAGCCCCTTTGCATTCCGTATTGAAAGGGCTGCAGCTGTTTTAGAAATCACTGGATTTCAACGCACTGCTTGTTTCAGTGAAACAGATCATTTCAACAAAACAGATAGTTGTCCTTTATTCCACAGTGCCATCACCTCAATCTAATTCTCTCCTTAGTCTAAAGGTGAGGGCACTGGTCCGTGCCAACTCATGGCAGCTTGCAGGAAGAGCTGTTCAGTCAAAGGTGTCTTAGTCCACACTGGGTATGTGCAAACAGAAGGATGTCAGTCTGCTTGATGTCCTTAGCTCTGTTCTGACCAGAAACAGGCTTCAGTCAGTCCTTTGTTTTGGTAACTGTGGAACTGAGTGTGCAAGTTCTTTAGCGTCCTGGTTAGCATCTCTTTGGAAATGAGCTCTCCTTTTAACTGATTCCCATTTTATTTCAGTTTAGCTGTTGGCATATCTGAGATATCTACACTTGCACTGTATTGGAAACAGTGCACTATGCATCATTTCAACTGGCAAACATTTGTCAAAATGACCTTTGAAGTCTTTCTTTCTGCATTATTTTCTTTTGCAGATTTATCTTTTTTTGGCTCCACTGATTGCATATAAGAGAAGATATTTATGAAACCATTGTGGCCTGATTATTTTTTTTTTAAAGACACGTTGTTTCAGAATATCTTAGCAGGCAGAAGTCTGCTGGCAAATACTAGCATATCTTGGATTGATATCAACTTGTCCAAAGACAAAGCATATTTAGAAATAAATAAAAGCCCCTTGTAACTGTTATTTTGAGCTGTGTTAACATAATCTTAACTAATTCAGTATTTCACAGAATTTTTATTGTGAAAGAAAAGTTGAATTTGCTCTGTATTAGTAGAAATTAAGAGGATTTTCACATGATTATTCAGCTCATTCTGCATTTGCCTTTTCCTCTGTGAATTGGAAACCTGAAAAAAATCAAATCACATTTGACTGTATTAGGCCTTTTTGTCAAAAGTCTCAAAGCTTGATAACTTCTATTGCAAAAGTACTTGCCTTTGTTTTGGAGTCTGTGGTGCCAGGTCTAATAAGGTAATGTAAAGCACAGCTACGGACTTTATTTACATTCTTTCAGGAGCTCAAGTAGTATTTGTGTACATAATTTTGTAGGGGCAATACTTAAATGAAAATATTTTCCATATAGATTTCAATTACTTTTGCTATAAATAAGCTTATCGTATTTTCAAAATCAAGAACTGAGATGTTTTGGGGTACACTTTTGAGGATCGCAAACCTTCTGATGAAAAATAAAATAATGCATTTGGACAGTTATCAATTGCTTGAAAGTTGAAAAACGTGTCTAAGTGAACTATTTTCCTTGCAACAGTGTGTCCTGTATGATTTTAACTTGAAACATGAAACAACTGTCATTAATATTCACTTTGAGTAAAGAACAGCTTTAATAGTGTCTGTACTCATCCAACACTTCTCTCCACTCCAAACGCTGTTCATCATGCTGAACACTCATTCTGTGCAACTGTTTGTTTGCAGCACAGGACAGATTCTCCCCGGTATAGCAATATGTCTTGGACAAACGTCTAGCAATTATTGAAAAAAATGATTGGTGAAAGGCAAAATGGGAATCTTCAGGGGTCTTGCAGAGAGTTCGTGGGCCTCCAAAGGACCATATGGAAAATCTGACTACTCTAATACAGACAGGAAATATGACATGTAATAGAGAAAGTTTATAATAATTTTTTGTGTGTATTAAATGATAATAAAACACTTAATCAGTAAAAGTTTCCAAGAAAAGTAGAAATGGCTTTTTTTTCTGATTTAATAATTACTAAATTGATGTGTCAAATTGATATAACTGTTAAGAGTACTTTTTAATGTGCTACGCTTTACATTAGCAAATATTGTGTAATAGGAGTGGATCTGTAGAGCAGAACAGCACAGCTAGTGCTAAGGTGCTGACATTCACACAGGGTGCATTTGTACCTGCATTGTGGTTCTCATTTTAGTCTGGTGGTGAATGTTTGATACCCACGACTAGCTGGAACTCTGCTTTAGTTTAATCCAGAAGGAATCCACCTCACACATGGTAGGTGGGCATGATTGAAAAAATTGCTTCAGTGTCATTTAATAAATGACCAAAAAAAATCCAGAAAAAAAGTATTATCAGTGGAATGGTGAATTGTAATGGTTTTGTATATGGTCTGCTTCACACAGAGGACTGCAATCCATTTTGACACATTGTTTACTTTGGGTGCTCACAACTTGGCCTTGAACCTTGTGTTGCTCCTAATTTCTTTTGGTAGTCCATCATTTGGGGATTTCTCCCGGATAATGCTGCCTGTTCCGTGTCTCAGAATTGCAGACATAGGTGGGACATGGACACAAGTATGGCAGTTGTGAATTTGTGTCATTTTGTCATCAGTGTATGTGTGGCATCGTGTTTTTCCCAACCATTTTACTCTACGTGTTCTTCCTGCATGTACATGGGCATATGAAAGCAAAGACTAGTACATGTTTTTCATAAATCATATACAATATGGTCACTTAATAAAATAATACGTGATGTAAAGAATTGTTAAAAAAGCAATCTATGTCTGGAGAGGGAATGGTAGATGAGAGAATGAAGAAGGAGTTGAAAAATACTGAATATAAAAATATTTACGTGCTAGAGATTAATTTCCCCTCTTTTGGGGAAAAAAGTCCTTGAAGCTCTTGATGTTAAAACAAAAGAATCCAGAAAAGATCCAGAATAGCTTTGTTTCAAGTTATGATGGTTGTAACATCACTCATCAGAAATGAAGAAATGAAGGACAAAGGGTGATGGTTGCTCTGGAATGCTCAGCAGTAGGACCTCAGGGGGGCCAGGATAACCTTCATGGTGAAGGTGGCACAACCTGTCAGACCTCTCTTTGATTTAATGTTTACTGGATGCTTTGGGCCAGTGTTGACAAGCAGTGAAATCAGCTGTCCAACAGATGTTGTATTCATATACAATAAGTCAAAATAATACAATAAATTAATTAAATAAATAAATTTTATGTTGGGAAAAAAAATGAGATTCAGAATCCACCTGAATTATTTGAGGATGCATGGCTAATGAATGATTATAATTGAGTTTCAAAAGGAAACCTTTTAAGGACAGGTATCTCTTGAAATGGGCATTGACTTGTTTACCTTTCCCCCAAGAGTTAGATATAAAAATTACATCAGAGTACAGAAACAGTAATGAAATGGCAGAACAAAGTTGGTGTTTAATCCAGAACCACCCTGTGTAATATCTTTTATGACTATTTATTTGACTTTCATAAGAATTCTGTTTTACATGTTGAAAACTGTAGTATTTTATTTGTCTCAAGGACTGTTAGTGGTCCATTACTGAATATAGATACTGTGTTAATAGGAGTTGGATTCAGGTATGATTATGACTGTAAGAAATATCAGTATATCTGAATATTTTTGAGGTTTTTTGGCAGATGGCAAGAAATTTACACATTTTGGAGAGATTTGTTTAAAAATGGTACCTTCCTGAGAACAATCATAGTGCATGCTCAGTTATCCCTTGGCCTTTATCTCTGAATGTCATGACAGGGATTTTTAAAAAGAGGAATTTTAATACCAAAATGAAATGAAATTAATTGTTGTAATAGAACTAATAGTTGGGTGAGTCATCTCATGCTAAAGTGAGACAATGTTTTCTGCAATAAAAAAGTATTTTTACTTCTTGTTCAAGTTAAATATCACTAGATCTAGAAAGCACAAACACACCTTCTAATCTAGGGGTTTTCGTTCCTTTTAAAATAATCACACTGCTTTAGCTCAGTTTTCGTGTTCCACTGAGGTCTGTATAAATAGCTTGCTTAAAATGTGAATGTAGCTTAGAGTAAGAAATTCCTGCTGTGTGTGGCAAGCTATGAAAGGGGAAGAAAATTCTATAGCAACTGTTGTTAGAAGGATAGATATCATGTTTGGGCATAGGTTGTTTGGTGTGAGTATTAGCTGTCTACTTTTCAGTACAGAGTCCCCACTGGGTTTTGATCGAACTTGTTTTGAAAGTACATTGCAGATCAATACAACAGGGGCCAGTTGATGGTCGAGTAGTTAAATATCAGTGCAGCATTCCTCCAAAACTCAGCTTCTAAAGGTAGTCAGCTGTATTTGCAGAAACAGGAATGTTACAAGCTTTATGTATCAAAGCATCGAGAGCTAGTTTTGTTTAATTCAATAATTTACTTGTTAAATAGCACTTCAGAAGGCTTTGTGTTTGTGGTAGTAGTCTTGAAGATTTGTAAAAGTTTTGTTTGGAAAACAATTTTGTTGATGAGAGCCTTGAACAAATAAAAAGCTAGGAGTTAATTGTCTTTTTTAATGCAATTTCATTGAAGTTACCAGAGATACCCTGCAAAAGCTTCAGTGTGGAATTTCTGTAGGTTTCAACAGATTTTCTCATTTTCATGTGCTGAACAGGTAGGAGCTTTAAACCTACTCAAATTTTTAAATCAGTCTCACAGTCAGCAGGTTCAAATAACATGGATGACTTTTGGATGTGAACTCCATATAGAACTAAATGAATTTTCAGCAAAGAAATAGCTTTGGTTATTCTGTCTCTGAACTGTACTGATAAGGGAACAGATGCACCAGTGCATGCATTCTTACTAGGTATCTGAAACATCCAGTGATTAAAGGAAAGTATTTGGGAAAGTATTACAGCCATGCACTAAAAATGTGTGTTGAACTATCATTTCCTGGTGTTCTCTTAGAAGGCTCCACCACGAGAAGTGCCATCAGGAAAACTGTCTGGCTGCTCTCTCTTGCCTGGCTGGTGTGAAAGGGGAGAGCAAGCATGCCTGTCTTCTCTCCTGTTGGGAGATAACCTCTCCTTTTTCACTTTCATCTTTCGCAAGACAAGTGGGAGACTGACACAGGGAAGCATAGCTTAGTTTTTATTTAATTATGTCGTTTATTTTGAAAATACTCTCTCTCTTTAGCCCTAAATTTAGTGTTTCCTAGTATGCCATGAGCCATCATCTAGTCAGAGCTGCGGACCCACAAAGCCTCTGTATTTCCAGAAGTGCCTTCTTTGTGTAACAACAACAACAAATAAATAAATATGATATATATGTGTGTGCATGTATGTGTATATATATATATGTATATATAGGGAGCTCTTTTAATTTGCTGCCTTGAAATTTTTTGGAAGAACAACAGAACTGAGAAGAGAGTCTGCCCTCAGGAGCACTATGTCTTATACCACCATGTCTCACTGGAGACTGTTCCATTTGTTTTGATGCACTTTGATTTGCTAAGTAGCTTGGGGTCATCTTCTTAAGACAAGAGTCTTTAGGAGCTCAAGAATAGCTCATGCAAAGTGGGTCAGGAAGGCAGTGCTATTTAAAGTACCACGAACATTGCAGGCTCTTTGGCAGATCCAGCATGTCCTGCATGTGTACAGTGATCATCAGTGATTTTGGGATGAGCAGGGGGAATAACTTGGGTGCTTGTGGAGGTTGGGTGGACACAGTGCTGTGTGTTGTACTGAGCTGGGTTTGTGTCTCAGAGCACTCTGGCTACCCTGGGACAGGGCAAGGATTATGCAAATGTAAGGCTTCTAGTGCTTCCAGTCAGAGATCTTTTCTAAAATCAGAGCTTCCATAAAGAAGTAAGGATGGAAAACTTGTTGTTAAACTTAAATACTTTGCTGAGTTGGATTGAGTCTGAAAAGAAAGACTCAAAAAGAGGGAAGTTTTTGATAATATAAGAACAGATTTTAAAATGACATCATAGTGGTTTTACTGCAAACAGTCCCTTAGGTCACACTTGAACCATTTAAAAACAAAGGCTGAGGTGTAAGGAACAGTTGAAAATGATTTACAGCTGCTCCAGCAAACTCACCTAGGTGTCAGGAGAAAACACTTGATGACATTCTGGAAGCACCTCCCTGCAGTCAGCTGGAATGATGGGGAAGTGCAGAAAGTTCTACTGGAGTTAAACAGGGCTAGGAGCACAAAGCTGGGGTGATCATGGCCATGAATAAATTTGTCTTTAAAGTGGCTGCCAGTTGGAACTGTTGTGAAGATCAGAATAGCAGCTGCCTTTGATCTTTCTTCTTCTGAATGGCTGAGGTATCTTTTATTCTGTTGTGGGACTGTACTGGAGATGTAGCTTCTGGCTAGTAAAATTTCAAATGATAGATTTAGGTGGGGCATTTTGTTGCATTCCGAGTTTTCTGTCTTTGAGACCTTTGGTAATTGTTACTAACCTGGTGATCATCTTGGTTTTGTAAACTTGGGTGAGAGGCCTTTCGGCTTTACGGTGAAATCTGATTGTGTACCTTGATTACCTCCCCAATTTCATATTGTTTCTGTTACTTATCCAGTTATGCCAAACAACTTCAAGTATTTATCACAAAGTATGGACAAGAATAACAAAATTGGGAAAATGCTCCTCAGGAACATGCAGTGGTCTGCGCACACTGAAGACAGCAGATTTTAAATGAAATTAGGGGATAACAGAGGAATGAATTGGATTGTTTATAAATGCTCTCATTAACATCTTTTTTACAATGAGTGTTGTTTTCAGTAGCAGTTTTTTTCAACAAGCTCTGACTTTTCAATGAATACTTGTTTATCTTCTTTCATCATCCCAGGGTTCTGGTAACTATAGGCTCTGCACTTTCCCATGTCGGAAAATACATTTTATTGTATTAAGTGTTAATGTCCAAACTTTTTTCAGAACCATGTTTCGCTTTGTAGCCTTTGTTTTGTGTAAAAAGGAAATAGATATGTGCTTCAATAATTTCCTGTTAAATCAGCAACATATTTATCAATCTTGTCATGTCTTGGTAGAATAAATATAAAATTATTTGGTGCAGACATATTTTTGGACTGAATTACAATATATATGTATACTCACCATCCTAACTGCTTCTGTTTCAATTTTTTAGGGAGAGCCTATAACTTTCTGTGAGAATAGTTTTGTGAAGCATCGTTCTAGTACAACTAAGCAGTTCCTGGAAACAGCTGTTAATCTTCAACTGTTTAAACAGGTATGTGAGGGTAAATGGCCCATGTTTAATGATTCTCTCTTAAAACATATCTGTATTTAAATACATTTTCCTTTCTGTCAGCTTATGAAACTCTGGGATAAAATCTAAATACAAGTACTTTGGGGACAGTCATGTGTTTTATTTTTATATCTGCAGTTACAGTTAAAAGGAGTGGTGGTGAAACTGAACAAAAAAATAACCCCAGGGTGCAGAGCCAGTGCAGCATCTCTTCAGAGCCAGTCAGCAACTCAACTGAACAAAACAGATCAGGGATCTCCCTGCTTGATGGTTGAACTTCGTTTTCAGCTCTCTTGGCTCATGCCCAAAGAGCCTGAACAGCAGAGTGCTTACTTAAATTGGACTTCACTGGTGTTTTATTTAAAAACTGGATTCATCCTGCAACCGCAGTTTTCTTTGCTCGGCTTTTTGAAGTATGCACACAGAGAATGTCACAGACCTGAGCTATAGGAGTGGCCTGAACAGTATTCTAGATTATCTGTTAATGCAGTCTTGGAATTAAATTGTTGAATGTCTGGCACAGCTCAGTTATAGTTTGATTACAGTCTTTGAAATGGATTTTGTTCTTTGATTTTATTCTGTAACTCTTCTAAGACCCTTTCTGTCAGATGACCCCATTGCATGAAAATGGTGTTAAACTTACCACTAGATTTTTATGAAAATCAAGGAAAATGTGAATGAAATCAGAAGATTCATGAAAGTATATATTTGCCTGGAAATGCCTGGAATGATTGATACACTGGAGTTCATGTATAAGGAATCAGGGGGGCTTCTTTGAAGATATACAACCATTATAGATAAGGGAAATCCATTATATGTAGAATCTTCTAATTTTTAAAAAAACATTTGGTATTAATCAAAGGATAGTGTCTAAAGATCTGTGCAAGGATGATATTTTATAGAAGTCCTGTGAAAATATGGTCATACAATTGGGCTACTTTAATTTTACTGTGGTTGTATAAAATAAGCAATAAGAAATCTGAAACCTTCTGAAGTACGATTGATTGGATTGAAATGGGAAGAAGCAATAGATTGAAGTGTGGTTTACATTTTGCATATCTCCGTGTGATAAGGTAGCATGAAACTTTCTTAATAAAAAGCTGCTTACAAGCAATGTTTCTAAATTGTTGTCACACTGGTAGTACTGAAGCAAGACCTTCAGCTGCCATGAATGGGCTGGCTCTGGACTTACCCATTACATTTTAATGTGTTCAATTAAACAGAATCAGTTTACAGTTTGTTTATAGCTTGTTCTAATTTTATTTAAGTTGGAGGAAATAATAGAGGATTAGGAAATAGTAACAATTTTGATGATGTGTGTGGTTTAATAGTAGTAGTAGTAGTAGGTTTTTTTCCTTACTCTGATTTTTGTTGCAAAGGTCACTCCTACTTTTTCAGTTAAACCTCAGCCCAGCTGCATCTTCTCTAGTTTTTCCCACTGACAAATGAGTTATTTTCAAAGTTGTTTGCATTCAGAGAGACCAAACTGTATTTTATTCTGTTCTGAAAGTCTTTTAAGCAGAAAATAGTTCTTAGAGGCAGCCTTAAACCTAGACCAAGCAGAAAATTGGTACTTTAAATACACCCTTTTTGCCATAACTGACAAGAGAGCTTTATTTGTGCTGTTCTATGAAATCTCTCCTCTGTCCCTTTAATTAGGGTAGCATGGAGGGTAACTCATCTTTATATCAAGCTGCAAACATAAGCAATTAATAATTGCATTTTACATGTCAAATAGTTCTGATGAGTGTCCAGGTAAAATATGAATTCACTCTTAGAACTGCCTAATGCCAGACTATCTCCTTAAATAGGGTAATCGTATCAGCAAGATAATCTGCAACATTTATTGGGATTTTTTCCTAACGTGTTGGAAAGTGTTACTGAGAAAAATAAGTAATGAATGAAGAATTCATTTGAAAAAAATTGAAAATTGTTAATAATTCTAATTTCATTTACAAGCTTTGTGACCTTAGCTCTCTTCTTGCGAGTTATGAGCTGTTATTTTGTGGAAATCACATTTATGATGTTTTCTTTGCTTATAAGAACTTTGGTGTTTTAACGATGGAGAAAATTACTTGGATATTGTGAAATGGATGTGGTCTCCATTTGGTTTTAGAATTCAAAATTAGTTGAGGATAATGTCTTTAGTCACCTTAAAAATCCAAGAGTAACACTGGAATTGCTAGTTTTTCATTGAAAGAGGTAGTCACCCAAGGGTTCTTTGGATCTCAAAGTGAATACATTTCTTGAAATATCAGGCCCAGATTTTTCAAGAGAGTGTGGGTTTGAAAAATGGAAGGAGAAAACCCATAAATTTTATGTGTAATTCCACATGCTATTCTTTTCATGTAGCAGTTTAAGTGCAACCATTAACAGTAAATTACTCAAAAGTAATAACTACTACTACAACCACTACTACCACTTATCATTTCTTTTAAATAATGTCTCCAGTATCTTTCTGCTAACAGTTCTCTTTGTCAGTATTTACATTAAATACTCAGTTGGTGTGACCCTCTCAAATTCAGTCAGTGTCTCAGCCCTCTGTTGATAGGATTTTACCAAATGATGAGTATGTCCATAAATCTTATGCTAGTTTATAGGATGGAATGAATTCATAACTTTCCCCAAAGAGATAATGTGTTACAGTTCAAAGGAAGGGATGGGAGTGGGGGTTGTTGTTTTTGGGGTTTTTTTCACAGCAGTAGCTAAAGGTGCTCTTATCTCTTTTTCTTACTGTGAAATAATCCAGTGATCCCACAGTGGTCTGACCATGAACCAACCTATTTGGAAAAAGGCCAACGTGGAGCAAAATAAAAAAAAAAGAAGGAATTTAGACAAGGAAGAGAGAAATATCTTCGTGCTTACCTTATTCTTGCTTCTGGAATTTTTGTACTCTGAGAAAGTTGTTTTTTCATGTCACTAGTCTGTTCATTGGCAAGCATCAGATTGTCACTGACACTGTTTGGATAATCTGTGGTAAAAAATGATACAGCCAAATAATTCATTCTGGTTCATTCCTATGTACTGTTTAGTACCAGTGAATAACTCATAATTCTTCCTAGAAGATGAACTGTGTATAATTGGAAAATTGCTTTCTCACTTTATCTGTCAGACTTGAATTAGCCTTTTCAAAACAAAAAGGGAGGGGTTGCTTCTTGAAAGAATTTTAAATCTATAGGAATGTGCTTGTTGTAATCCTTGAAGCCTGATAATTCTTGAAAAGAATGCATTCATCCCTTCCGAGAGGTTTAATCATTCATTTTCTAATTTTGACTTTTTCTGACACATTTGGATCATTTCAGTCTTTGTATGTACATTTATCTGTAGCTGCAAATCTGTGTGGTCATGCAGCTCTAACCTCTGCATAAGGACAACTGTTGCAATATGCATCTCTAGATGCACCTAAGGGTTAGTGCTTAAAAAGACCCACTATTTCACAACAGGACATCAGGGAGTGTCTTAGTGACCTTTATATGGTTATGATAACAAATCCAGAATTACTGTTTGTAAGGAGCTAAATTACTTTCTGTTCTTACCATTATAAAAATACAGAAAATAGACATAATTTTCTTGATCTATACTCACTATTCCTGCTGCTCATAGTTACAACTGCTCTTGTAAAGTCCATCTGAAAGCAGTGTATTGTCCTTAAGCCATCTATTGTCTTGAACATGCAAATTCCATTATAATGGACACATTTAAAACTGTAACGCTGTAAAGCAATAGAAGAGACAACAAAGTGTGTGTGTAACCTTTTTTTTTTCACCTGCAGTTTATTGATGGTCGGCTATCAAAATTAAATGCAGGAAGAGGATTCTCTGATGTTTTTGAAGAAGAAATCACAGCAGGAGGCTTTTGTGGAGGTACAGAATTAATTTGGGTGTACTCATTGACACTTCTTTGGGAACTGTTCAACATGATGTCCTCATGATGTCCTGTAAATTTTAGAAGTCATTAATCTTGTTGCTGTTTCATTGTTTCCATTCATTCTTGGAAAAGTTTTAGCCTTTAACAAATCACTGCTGGGCCACATACTACTATGTATCTAGTTATACCAGTACATTAAATGAAGATACGTTTGTTTAATCCTGTAAAATAATACTTATATTTCAGTATAGGATGGGATATCGTGATCGTGTTTACATTTTTAATTGCATATTTATATAATATGATGCATTTGCTGTAAACTGTATTTTTAAAATAATTTTGACGTTTGTGCTGCTTCACTTCTAGATAATTATGTTTTCCATTAACACTTCATTTTCTTCTCACATCTACTTATTTCTGCAGTGTAGAAATCAGTGATTTCCTGAATGTTAAGAGAAATCTGCTTTCTTCGGCGAATGTGTTACTCTAAAAAAGGGAAAGTTTTTTTTCACTTTTATATATGATCTGAGAAGGGACACGGAAATTTAGCTTATTCATAAACAAAGATATTATTCCTCATGTTGTTTCCTGACAATTGTTACGACACTTTTCACACCACCTAACCCATATGGAAGAGTGCATCCTGAATCCAGTGCTGATTTTTACCGCATTATGGAGTGGTTTCCTGTTAAACATTTAGGACAGGTGTATTGTTATTTCAGGTGTTGTCATGTTTTAAACCCAGCACCACCCAGCTGCTCACTCTACTGCAGCCAAAACCAGCACAGATGTAAGAGATGGTATCAAAAGATGGGATCAAAATATGCATGGCAGCACAAATACTATTTCATGGTCAATCTTGAAAGTCCTGTAGAAGCTTCCTCAGTAGATGGAGGTTATGTGATTTGAACAAATCCACTGAGTTGCAGGTGGCAGCTTTGGATGGGCTTCCTTTGCAAGACTGTCCTTGAATGGGACACATCGAGGAGAGGATTTGGCCCCCACAGAGAAACTATCAGATGCTGCAGAGCCATCTACACCTCCTAAAAAACAACTTTTTTATACTCAAAGTGCATAATTCCTTTGTTCAGAATTTTCACTGCCTTCTCCTGCCTTCTGTGTCTTGTGTTATGATCTAGCACGTAATTTGTGGTTTTGTTTCTTGATTAAAGTGTAGTTAGTTATACAGAGATTTACTTCTTCCCTGCCTGTTTAGGGTAAGTTACGCTGCTCTGTAAACAGATCTGAGACTTTGAGCATCCATTATTCAGATAGGTGCTGTCAGTATTCAGAGCTCGTTTGCTGACTGCAGTTAGGGGTCAGGAGGCTGCAATAAAACTGCAGCAGAAGTTAGATAAAGCTTGTTCCTTGGCTGTGCTCTGGCAGGCTGTGAACCGTGTCTCACCTGGCTCTGCTCAGGAGGGACCCGGCTCTGCTGGCGGGGCTGGGCTGCCTCGCTCTGCCCCTGCACTTTGCAAGTCAGCCAAGCTGATATTGCCAGGCTGCGGACAAATTGCTCAGGGCACATACTCAGTATTTACATAACTGCTGTCTCATTATTGTTATGAAGTGCAGGGCTAACAATATGTGAGCAATTGAAGGTGACATTTTGTGACGCTAATGGGGTAGAACTATGATCTCTTTGCAGACTTAACTCCCGTCAACTTTATCAGGAAGCCCAAGGTTTGAAAAAAACAGGTGAAACCCAGATTTCAGAAAAGTCACAGAAAGTTAGTGTTAGCTACAAGCTGTTAAAAGGACAGGTGAACACATTCTTAGTGCAGAGAGTATAATTTAAAAACTACTGAATCAAATGGAAAGTGTTTCTTTAAGTAATCTCTTTTTACATTTGCATTTTTCTACATATGCATGATTAACTAAACCAGGAAAGAAAATTAAACTGAAAATTGAAGAATAAAACTTAAATTTCATTATTTTTTATGATTTCCTTTTTTAAAAGAAGTAGTGGTCAAAAATTGTGTGTCTGCATCTGGAAATAAATTTGTGAGACATCTTCATTACAGCTTGCACTTTATAATTAAAATTTTATTTTCTCTTACATTTTATTCTATGGACATATTAGCTCTCAAGAGTTTTATGTAACTTTCAATACAAGAATATAGCGATAGATTGGCTTAGCACTCAGATTTCTTGTAGAATATATTAATTAATTTTTAATTACATGAATTTTACTACAGTAGTCTTTTTTTCCATTGGACTAATATCACTGGTGCTAATACATGGAAAACTGAAAAACTAAAAACAATTTGAAACTCCCTTGTAATGGTAATTCATTTTAAGGAATCAGATTTTTTTGCTAGGGTTTCGGGAGGTTCAGCTCTTAGCTGAGGGTATGCAATGTTAGCATGGCTGTCTCTGTAGATGAGTATTTATCTGTTTTCTTGAGTGCCTTCCCTGAAGTCTCTCTACATAACTAGATGACCATTAAACTTGGTCATTTGCTGTGATCCCATTTACTATTTCTATTAATTGTTTAAGGCTGTGACAGAGAAAGCTCAGCTGTGGAAAGAGTCACTGTTAAGGACACCACAAGACAGGTGATATATGAACATTGTTGACAAGAACTGAAGTTACGAAATGCCATGTTAAAGAAAGTATTTATGGTTCATGCAATATCCTTAGCACCCCAGCAGTGGGTAAATTTCACCTTATACCTGTTATTTGTGTGCTTCCTTCTCTGACACTTCTAGGGAGCCAGATCAAAGAAATGACAAATGAATTATTTTTGCTTTAGGTTCCTCTTTGCCGTTCTTAATGGAGAGGGGATCATAATGATCATGAGAGTCTCTCCTCTCGAAGCAACCATTGCTTTCACTTGTGCCATCATTCCTGAGAGTCTGGCTGTTTCAAAATTGCTTGTAAAAAATTGAGTGGGGTGGGTAAAAGTGCCTAATATGAGTCTAAACAGTTCATGTTTCTTCAGCTCATTTTGAAAATTGGGAATACCTTTTCCAGTGATCCGGTTAGTTCTCGGAAATGTTCTAGGAGAATATTTTGGCTTTCATTAGGCAGTGGAATAATTCTAGCCAGGCCTTAGTTAATGGATTACTGTAACACTTGAGGAGTTTTGAGAGCTCCTGTTAAAAGTCTGTAACGTTATATCAGTATGGTCCTTTCAAAATGGTCAAACTCTGTTTGAAACTGGAGCATTCTTGTCAAAGTGAGTGTCTTGTATGGGGTCAGTAGCAGTTCACAGTACTGCAGTATTCGAGTGACTGATGTACTCTAAAACTTTCTCAGGGATCATGGACCTCATCTTTGTTGTTCAGCTGAAGCACCTTTGGGAAGTAGTATTGACTTCTCCATCAAGTAGAATTTAACATGGGCCTTTGTGGCCAGTTTAGTCCACAGTGGTCCTTCAGAAGTCAGTGGCTCTCACTTGCCTTTAGAGGTTTTTCTTTGCGAAAGAAAGTAGATACAGTTAATAATTCAAAAGGATTTTTCCTGCACAGGAATATACAGTTGTGCCATAACCCTTAGACTTTGCTCTTGTCCTTTTTCCTTGGGATGGTACGTTCTGCAGTCCTGGTCGGTGTTGTGTTTGAAAGTTTGCCCAGAGGGATCATTATGCTTGAATGCAGTTAATGTATTATTCTTTTGTTTGAGTTAGTGTTTTTCTTTTTATACTTTCTAGGAGTATGTTACCTTATCATAGTTTTAATTTCTCTTTCTACCTCAATTGGAATTAAAAACTTCGTGTGGTGAAAATGTATGCTTTCACAAAGGAAATAGACAACAAGCAATAAGAGATTCCTAGGTTTCTTTCTTAATGTACACATACTCTTATCTTCACATTCCTTGTCTATCTGGAAAGAATTAATTGAATAAGTAATCCTCTAAGTACATTTTTTATTCAGATAACGAAGAGGGTTGCAACATTTAGAATGTTGAATGTGTGTTTGGTTGTGTTATATTTGACATTTCTCTTTCAGGGAATTCAAGATCTTACCAGCAGTGGATGCACACAGTGAAGGTATAAATTTGTTTAAGTAATTATACTGGTCACCCTGTCCTTTAAGTCTCCATCCTTTTCCTTACTTCTATGTAGAAGTTTTTCTCATTTCTGAGAAAAATGTAAGTACATTCTATAAGAAATACCAAGTCTATAGTATATGCAATAATTTTGTGAGTTTTTTCTCGAAGATTTAAAAAAAAATTGCCATACACAAAAGAAATGCCAAAATACATAAGGTTTTTATGTCTGTATAGTCAAAGATTTCACTGCTTTCTGTATCATGTTACATTCCATAACTCTGAATTAGGTGTGACAATTTGATATGAAGTTTATCACTTCTAGTAAATAGCAATTTTGTTATTATGGATTTGTGCAATTTGGCTAGCAGAAGACCCTTGGTATAACCTTGTTATTTTGCACCATTAGTAAAATATATTATATTAGATTAAGAGAATTCTTGTGTGATTAAATGAGATAGTTCTTCCTGTCAGGTCAAAGTATTTTTTTAGTTGCATAATAAATATGATAGGAACACATGAAAAATAGCCTTAACTTCTGAATTGATTTTGAAATGGTAACAGTGAATGAAGACCGAAAATCCATCATTCTGTTGGAGTGCCTTGATAAATGTGTCAGCTGTGGAATGACGTACTGTAACCCTTGTGTAGCTGCAGACAGCAGGTTGGGGAGGAAACACAGCTGTGCTTGCTCTTACCCATTTCAAAGGAAGGTTGTTACTTCTTCACACACTGTTCATTTTTCCTTGCTGTTGTCTTAAGGTTTGCCTTGTGTTACAATGTTGCTAAAATATATTTTTTGTGTATTTCAGAAAGGCAGTGCACTGATCAACACAGCAATGACCAAAGCCACTCCGGCTGTGAAAACAGCATATAAATTTGTAAGATCATCTATTTCAAATAAATAATACATAAAAATTGTATGTAATTTCTTACAACCTCTCATTCTCCCTGAGTGCAGAAAAACCTAAACATTTTATAAAACAATTGCAGAAAAGTACTTCAGCCTGTAGAAAGTGTTTAGCTTCATTTGTTTTCTCATATAGCACTAGGATTTAGAGTTGATTCCGAGTCTTCTAGATAGCTTGTACATAAAAACAGACTTTATCAAAGCATCAGAGTGCTGGTTTTCTTTCAGTCCCAATACACACTGGAAGCTTATTTGAATATCATTTAGGTATTTGATACACAGCTGTAATTTCACTTTGGCAGTAAGTCCTGCACTATTGAGAAGTGGTAAAGATTCAGTAATGTGTGCAGCAAATCATCTGCTCCTTTAAAGATGGTATTGGAATACTCCTGTTTAACTGGGTTTAATGCTTATACTTTTCATCTTGAAAGATCTTGTTTTCAAAGACTGCCTAACCCATGAAGCATGTGAGATTATGCTGTATTATGCAGGATGGTAAAACAGCAATAGAAAAAAGTGAAGTGAGAAGTATTTTAAGGTTGCTTTTATAATATATGGGAAAAGACTTTTGGCTTCCTTTTTGCTTTTCCAAATGTTTCGCTAGCATGGATGCATTATAAATAGTCCTGAATAAATCAGTAAATCAGTCTGTGCTGGAGTATTTTAAGTAAAGTTTTCAAACAGAATTTTTAATTTTACATCACTTGAAAAACACAGCAGTTGTGGAGAGAAACAGGTAAATAAATTAAATATACTTCATATTCATGGACTCATTTATAATTTAAAAAATGGTTCATCTGCAAATTATTCTTCTTCATTTGCACTATCTTAGACTGTGGTTACATGGTCTTCTCCCAGCCTTCAATTTTGATAATTATGCCCTTGATAGTAAAGTTTCTTCAAAGTGAACTTCTGTATATGCTCGGAAACTCCAGTAAATTCTTGAGGAGCTGTGTGTACCTGGTATCCAGATTTACACCCCATTTCATTTCTTACATTGTTACCTTTATGGAGCCTACTACTAGAGGACTGCAATGTGCATTTCTTAATTGCCACATAACTGGGTGGGAGCTCTGAGTAATGCCATCGGTACCATCCCTCAGCGTTAGAACAAAGCACTCAGAAATTCATCCAAATGCTGTGAGCAGGATCTGCAAAGTTTAAAGTGGCTTTCAGGTTAGCATCTGGTACATGGCACCCCATCGTGCTGTTACTGAGCTTATGGATGTATGATTTAAGGATCAAAAAGACTCTGTGACCTCTTGATTCAAGAAAATGATTTTTTTGCCTGAATTGCCACGTACAGAAAAGCACAGAAAAATAGGTGCTTTTCAGATATTTATGCCCTTGAATGTATTTTAAAAGTCCTGTTTTCAAGACAGCCTTGAAAACTTTTGTAGTTTTTTCCCATATTTGTGTAGGAAAGACAAATGGTGTTGTACCCCCATCTTTTTTTTTTCCGTTCCCCCGCCTTCTCTCTCTCTCTCTCTCTCTCTCTCCCCTCCTTGTTTTTTTTAGCATAACAACATAGTATTCCATATTGATAATTCCTTTCTGTATTGAAGAATATTCTTGGCTGTTTTCTATGCAACAATGATTCTTGTCTGCCTCTTTTAATGCATACAGAATTCTCCCCTAAATAGCAGCACTGTGCTGTTCAGCAACACTGGGCAAAATCTCCATCTGCATATGAAATCACTTCATTTCTCTTAAGATTGATGTTGCCCTGCAAGTTGCCAGACTGGAACACTGTAGCAGTCATCTTAAAAATCTTAACATTTTTTTCAACATGCTTTATTGCTAAAATAGCCTTTCAAATCTAAAGGAGCATTTCAAATAAAGGAGTGATGTGTATATGACCATTCTTAGCCTGTCCCTAGTAATAATGGAGAATTTTTTAGTATGTATGTTTTCACAGCATTGGCATGCATGTACTGCAAAAAATCCTTAAATTTGTGGACAAAGCAAGAATATAAAAAATACAGTGACAGTTCATGTTTGAAATTTATGATAAAGATTATTGCTCTTCTTTATATCACTAAGTATTTTAAAAAAAAGGCAAAATAAGTATGGCATCATAAGGCATGTTCTGTGACTACAGCCAGTGTCTTGCAGAGCAACTTAAGTCCTTTTATTTCTCCAGGCAAAGAACCAGGCAAGGCAAGGAATAAAAGAAGTGAAGAGTAAGTTAAAACACAAGGTATGTAGTACACTTTATTTACTTTCTTACACTGCTTCCTGTATCAGTTTGAAGCTTATACTTTACAAATCACATGAGATTTGTGTTTTTAATGACTTTTGAAATATGCTTAGCCCTTTGTTCAACAATACATTTTTCATAACGAGCCCTCTGGCAACTATCTGTCATTCTATGCATCCACTGAATAATCTCTTTATTGTTTGCATATTTTATCATAGAACAACAGAGGTCTTCAAAGATACATTAAGAGGATGTATGTTTTCATAAAGTTGATTGCTTTGATATCACAATCGAAGCCTTTGCTTCAAGCTGAGAATTTGAGAAGGGAGAGTCCTGCGGTACAGTGTATTTCAGGAGGTGCACGTGTCCAGTTTTAGTTCCAGAAGATATGTGAACAATAGCAGGGTTTCAAGATGAATGAATAGTTTCATTTTGCAAAACCAACATCACAAACTATCAGAAATTATGGTTTAGGCATTTTGCAGCTGCTTTTTCCATTTGGAATTTTGCTTCCACGTGAGATTTTTCTGTACACGGAAGGAACCATTTTTTGGATACCTATTATGCTGTTTCAAGAAAAATTTCAAAAACATTTGAACAATTAAACTTTTAAATGACCATATTGGTAATCCAGTGTTTTGAAAAGCTAAATTTGATTTTCTTACTACAGATGGTATTTTCATGACAGTAATAGATTGTGGCAAGATAATTTTGAATGCATTCTGCATGCATAATGTGGAGGGAATGTTTGCAGATGATGATTATAAATAAACGACTTTAAATCTGTTTTTTTGCATAGGAGAGTGAGGAAGAGTGTGGAACTTGCAGTGCTGGTGCAGTACAGACTGTTCCTGTCTACACATCGCATTATGACAGAAGAACAAGCTCAGAAAAGCGAAGACTGGCACAGGTAAGACACCTGAAACTTCAGTTTGTATCCACAGACATATAGGGAAAATCTTTTGCTGCTTACAGCAGTGTGTTGGTGAATCTGTTTCCGAGATGATTTTCCTGTCTGTGTTTGGATAGTGTGATTAAAAGGCTATGTTTATGGTAATACTGCTACACTGCTTGTATGGAGAAAAAGTGCTATTTGTATTTCATCCCTGTTGAGAGGGGAAAGAACAGGAGATCTGTAAGTATGGATCTGAGATTTAATTCTTAAATTCTGGTTTTGAGAAAGGTTTCTCACAAAAATACATTCTGATCTATTCACAGATCTGTATTAAGCTATGTTAGTTTCTTATGGTAAGGCATATTAATTTTGTGTTTCTAATAAATTGTTTTGACAGTCACATGGCCTTTAACCTTGCTCAGATAGTTACAATTTATTATTTTATTAATAAGTCAGTTAGTTAATGCATTGCCAATGTCTTGGCTTTTGTTCTCTAATCCTTTCTAGTCTAGATTTGAAGTAACAGGTGTAGAGTCTCAACTTTGGCAAGTGTTTTAATGTTTTTGGATTCATTTTGACAGTTTTATTTCAAAAATATCAACAAAGTAGATTTTCTAACACTTTTTTCCCTGCAAATATTTACCTGCATATGTACCTGCATATTTTTAATGTATGGGTATTTATTTTTACATTATATTATTTATATTATTTTTACATTATACATTATTTATATTATATTGTTATTGTGTGTTTTTAATATATGTGGGGTTTTAATGCCTGTATCTTCCTAATATGAGAATTAAGTATATAAATTCAGTTCAACTGATCTAACAACACCTTTTTTTTGCTCTAGATATTGCAGTAATAAAAACCTGGGTTGTCTGAAATACAACATAGAACGGATGCAGATGATTGCTAAATGATGGTGAAATCGTACATTAGTATTAAGTCATTATTTTTAGTAGGGTTATAAATAATAAAGACTTTCTGCTTCACTGATATGGCAGTGCTGCCTATTGTTATGTACAGGAGTCTAGGGATACAAAGGAATATAATTCACCTTGGTACAATTAAAGATTTCTTTTGAAGGCGTGCGCTCAGACAGAACAATTGAACTTCTCCACGTTTTTGCGTTGGTGCAGCTGTGCAGTGCGAAATCCTGTCATCATTTCTGGTTCTGCCAGTTGTCTTTTAGCTGTGCAGACAAGGCAGGAGTGCAGATGTGTGCCTGCCTTTGTTTACATGCATCCACACACACGTGTGTCAATGGATGTGCATGGACACGGGCATACACGTGTTTGTGTAGGGTGTAGTTACCAACAGGGCTGGGAGCTGAGAGCCCCACAGTGCTGCCCTGCTGCAAACCTAAGGGGTCTTCTCCCCAGCTCTTGTCCCAATGTCACATGAACGCAGTGGGCAGGAAGGAGCACATGGGGATTGCTCTCCAAGAACTCCTTCACCTCTCACTCATGCCCTTCTCTTTTTCCTCCCTCCTCAAAAGCAAACAAACCAAAAGATTTCTGAAAAATAATAGTCTGCTGTTGCTACTCTTGTTTTTATTTTTGGTCTTGGTGTTTGAATAAGATAACAGAAATTCTTTATTAATAAGTGGTGATTTTAAAATTTACATCCAAATAAAAATATATATTTGCATTCCCAATGTGTGTGTATGAGAGAGGCTGTTTGATCTAGTACTAAATCTGCTTTTTAAAAGAAGTGAAATTCAGGGTGCTATTATTGTCAGGTCTAATCCTTTTTCTGGTATTCTTTATCCTGCAAATGATGCTCTCTGCCCAGATTTCTAAAATGATCTCCACCAATGGCTGTATCAGTATAAGGATAATGCTAATGTGGAGGTCAGGCAATTTGATACATATTTAAAGTAAGGACCAAATATTGATGAAGTTGTTAAGTTGGCGTACTGAAATACCCACCCCAAACCGACATAAACAATGAACAAGAGAGAGAGATTGCTCTTAATGCTCATCCTGCTTCTAAAAAAGAGGCACCTTTACACTTTATTACTATCTCTTCGCTACTGAAACATTTAGAAAATTGTATATACAAATAATTTGGTGTCATATTTTATGTCATCTTAGATATATGCATTGAGCTTTTCCTTCTCCACTGCTTAGAAACAGTTAAATACGAAGAATTACCTGAGATGCTGTAAAAAATCTGCTTTGAAAAGTTATGTATGATAGGAAAGTTTGCTTTACTGAGAAAGATAATTTTAAAAATCGGTTCATAACAGGATTTGGGGGTCTGAGAGCATGTTTCCTTTACAATGGGAAGTGAATCCGCTTTTACCCCAACAAACAGGAGTTTGTATATGGGTCTGCTAATTAGTACGGTTATTTCCTGTTTTGTTGATGAGGCTTTAATAAATGTCAAGGGTACAGCCATGAAGATCTCCCAATTAGGCTTTGCGTTTGTAAAACCCAACCCCTTTGCTTTTGTGTGAGGATGACAGTTCCAACTGCAGCCTCAGCCTAACAGGGCTCAAGGGAAAGGATACTTCTCTGGTTTTATTGAAAACACAGCCAGTTTGGCCCAGGGAGAATACCAGCACTGGTCACAGTGCAGAGCCATTTTTAACAATGAATATTTACTAAGCTTTGTCACTGCTGTCATAGCGGCTTTATTGTATTTTTTCTTTTCCAGATTGGCAATAGACTTAAAAAAAATCAGCAGTAAATAATAAAAAAAATATTATAGCATCTAAAATAGCTGTCAAAACCTAACCAGAGGATAAAAAATTAAATGCCTTATTGCAAACCGAAACAATCGGCTTGCCCTCCTGTAATTTGCATTTGGAAAGTGTTTCCTAAAAGCAGGATGTGAGGGGAGTGCAGCGGTACGTGCCCGTGCGTGCGCGTGTGCGCACAATTGATCCGTGCCCGAGACGAGCCGTTCCTCCCTGCAACATCCATCTGAGCTCGCTCCTGCCGAGCTTCGCTCTTCTGGGCTCCTCAGACATGTGCGAGCTCAACTGTATTGCAAGTCAACATTAACAGATGGATTGCCCTAAGCAAGGGAAAACCACAACAACAAAATCTAGTGAAAGTGGAGGATTGAAGCTTTTTATTGTTAAGCCTTATTAAAACCTTGGCATGTGCACTGCTGTTAACTGTTTCATGCCTAGAGCTAATAATGTGCCTCGGGTGTGTTTCATCTCTAATTAGGAATGGAGAAGGTACAAGAAATCACCAGCTAAAATTTTTGAAATAAAAATTAATGCACGCGTGAGATTGCTTAGACTCTGTTTGCAGTATCTTGTGAATGATGCTGCTGAGTTCCTTTAACTATTGATGAGCAGGGTATAGCAGGGCATGTCTTAGACTGAGGAGCATTCAGTTTTTGCATAATCTGTTTTAATTCTGTTCCATTATATGCTCCCAGGTAATGCAGATTTCTGGGTGCACAGGGACCAAATGCAGTAGGAGCTCTGTAGAATTGTTCCAAATTAATATATAATGAAAAGGAGAGCATGTTTATTATGATCCTCATTAGAATGCCAGGAAGATCTGTTTGATTTCATGAATATGATCTTTGTAATTTTACTCTGATATCAGGTGTTAGGGTAGTTTATTGAAAATGGACCGTGTCAGGACATCAACAGTCATAGTGTATTTCATGGCAAATAAAACACTCTGGAAGATTAGCAGAACACCAAACAAGAACTACCAGTTCCCTTTGCAGTTAGTAAGTTAGCAATGCCCCCCTGTCTCTAAGAAAATGGACATACTAGCTGTACCTTAGGCACCTACTACCTTCCATCTGAAATGGAAATAGGCATGTGGGTTCTCAGGGTGGATTTAGCAATCACTGTGTGCCAGCACTGCTTTAAATGCTCCTGTATCGAAGGTACCAAGTGAACTACTCACCATGACTTTGCAGAATCCAAATACAGTGTCTAAGAAGGTTTTTAAAACACTTTTGTGTATGGTAATAAAAAACAAGTTAGACTAAACTTTTTTCTTGGTGTTCTCAAACAGAAGAGAGTTTTTTTGTTTGGTTGTTTTTTTGGGTTTTTTTTTCCTTTTTTTTTTTTTTTAAGGCATATTGCAAATGGAGCTTTTTCACTTTTATTAAGTATGTCCTAGAGACTACACAATATATAATTCAGCTTTCAGTAGGTGTGCTTGGCATCTGTTCAACAAAGACAGCAAGTGTCAGGCAGGAAGATGTGTTCAGAATAACCTTACCTTCAGGAGTGCCCCATTTATCAATATCCCTACAATGGCCAGTAAAATAAATGACATAATCATTAGCTACAAAGGACTTCCAGTAACTGATTACCCTCCTAACCTGGAAAAGGTGGTAAGAGTGGGCTATTCTGAAGGCTATTTCTTTATTTTCCAGAAAAATAAGAGAGGAGACTGTGATAATGCAGTGCTGAATATACATATTCTGTGTAAGATGACTGAGTATCTTTTAGAAAAAATATCCGCAGTCAGCCCCACAATGATTTCAGAAACATAAATCTGATTAAGGGCATTTACCTGTATTTGTGTTCAGACAATGTGCTTGAGGTCACATCTATGCCCACCAACCACATATGACACCGGTTCTGTTGCTGGAGGTTTCTTCTACCCTTATTGACTAAAATATTATAAATTGACAGATGTCATAAACAGAGCTATTTTTTAATGTAAATCACCTTTTGCTTCTGTAAAACACAGTTTTGAAGTAAGCATTGGTTGATCAGTAAATTCTGTTTCTTTAGCTAACGTGCTGTAAGGTGGAAGTATTGTAGATATCATTAGCTTCCTTTAATTTGGAGAAAAAAATCTTTTGTCTTGTTGTGTCAAGTGAGATCTCTTCATTCTGCAAAACAGTCAGATTTCCTTTTAATTAAAAATGAAAAAGCTAGGCAGCCAAAATTCAAATTGCAGATTACGAGAGTGCCCTCTCGTGGCTGCGGTTCCTTCCCGAAGTGGCAGAGCACCCAGGGACCCTCTGCCTGTGCACGCCTGGCTTGCTACAACCCCCTACAAATCAAGGGGTACTTCCTTTATTTGGATTAAGTGAAATTGTCCCTGGATTTTGTGCAAATTAAGCATTTTGATGCTTTCGTGTATCATGCATGATACTACTTTCAGGATTAGGGAATAGAAGCTCCACAGTAGAGGTATAATTACAAGATTTCTCAAACCTGCCCCTGCTTCCCACTAAACAGTGACAGTGACTGTCCTCAGCAGAGCTGTGCTGTTTGTTCTGCACTCATGAACCAGTGTCAGCCTTGTGGCTGCTTGTCTTGGAGTTCTGCTGTAAAAATCACTTGAGAAATCTCTTCACTAATTACCATGATTCCAATTTAATTTAAAAAGAAAATAGATGCAATAATGGTCAGGAAATTGCTCTGGAATTTTTTGTTGCCCTGTGGAATGCTTGGTTTTTCAGGGTAAAGTCATCAGCATATCTATCTCTGATTTATCTTACTGAAAGAAAAAATTTATGTACAAGCAAAAAGTTTGCAGATGCTTTTCCTGGCTGTTGTTGCTCCCTCCTTAAGTTTTTTAATAGATAAAATGGCAACCTTTCAGAAGGTCTTTCTTCTGCAAACAAATGAACCATAGTGGTATGTCTACCACTGTTTCCTTTTGCGGCAGGATCTCAAAGAAAAACAGTCTCGCAAAGTATCTTCAAAACTGGGTGCACCCTTCTGTCCTTAGAATTTAATTGAAATAACCAGATTAATTTTTTTCATCAGGAGAATTTATTCTCCTGATGTAGCAGTGGGATCTTTTACTTCCATTTGCTGTGTATTTCTGTCTTCCACGAGTCATATTTTTGCTCCACTAAAGCAGGGAGCCAGGAGAGCCATCAGACAATAGTGGGAACCTGCATCCCAACTTCCATGTTGCTTTTGCCTTCTGGCTTGAAAGTTTGAAGAGCACCACTTTACATCTAAAACCTCAGCTCTAGTGCTCGTATGTTCCCTAACATTTTCTTCCTCTCTATAGTCCTGTGCCTAAGAATGAAAAAAAAGAAAATAAAAAAAGAATAAAGAAGTTCAATTAAAGAAAAAAGTTTGTCTGGGGGCAAAAGGAGGGAGAAGTAGAAGAAACAGGAAGATCCTTTCCTGCAGGGATCTCAGCATCTCTGAATGTGAGAGTCCAGATTCAGCCTTTCTAATTTTAGATACTTCTGAAATGCTGAAGTTAGCAGCAGTGCTGCCTTAGGCTCTTTCTGCAGTAAGTGGAGAGAGGGGCATGACCGAAGGGCAGCTCAGCCCACCTAGAATCCCGACTGCATCCTGATGATGCCTCTGTCTTGCTGCTAATTGCCTAATTTGGGCCCTAAAATAGCTGAAATTAGTAACATCCGACTCCAAGTGCCAGGCAAGTTCCACAGCACCTTGCAGAGAAAGACCTTATGTGTTGAGCAGACGACTTCTACTGGTGTCAGACAGGAGGAGGGACTCCTCCTTGGTAATTCTTCTGTTTGGAATCCCTAGACAGAGTAGAAAAGTGCTTGGAGCCAGTATTTCTCTTCGTAAGGCACAGTCTTTTTTCCTTGCAAATGTGATTAGCCTGTTTCCAAGCTTCACACAGAACTTCCCTCAAATGGGTTCTTCCACAATCCGTCGCTCTGATGGACAGGGTTCAGCGCTGCTGAGGTCTGGAGCTGCAGGATGTTTGTGTTTACAATCACATCCACATTGTACATTTTAACTTAGGTATTTTTGATAAGTTTTCCTCTGAGAAAGTCCCACATGATCAGCAAACAGTGCTCTCAGCAGTGACTGTACCGTGAGATAGTTCTGCTGATGTAAGGGTATGATGCACTTGTTACCCAAAAGATCAATTTAACCAGTAGTCTCTCTTTTATCTGCTTAGCAATTGTATCAAATAGACAGCATGTTCCAGCCAAATGAACTGGATTTACAGCTGTCCTGGTTCACTAAAGTCACACACTGTGCACCTGAGTTAGTTCCAGGTCTCTTGACTTTCTTGCTGCCTCAAATCCATGTTCCCTTTTCTGGTTTTGTTCATATAAACATTCATGTGGCTTTGTGCATATGGACACTGATTAGTTTTTCTTTGCTGACACACTCCCTTACCTTCCTGCTCCTCTGTCCACTGTGACCCCCTCAACCCTCCATTCTATCATTTTCCTTCCATCTAATCATTGAGTGTACATTAGGACTTTAATAACCATCAAAAAAGGGAAAATAAGTGATCGGTTTCTCCATTTTTGTAACTGGAAATTCTGCCTGTGAATCTGATTCTTAAAATCACCCACAAAAAAATGAGCTGCTGCCTTTAGTTGTTGCAAATGGCACTGCAAATCTCCACGTCCTATTTTAAAAGACTAACACTTCTGCTTGTTGCCAATTAAAGTGGAGCCAGGCTGCCTTCGGATGGTGCACTCCTTGCAGCTAGAATGGTGCATGGCATGGTGCCACGGTGCATCATCAGCTGAAAATGGGAGGCTTTGCTAAGAATAGCCTTGGTGCCATTGAGAAAAGCGGGATTTGGCTGTTGGGAGGTGATGCCTCACTCTGGGCAGTGTGGGGCCTTGGGCTGATTTGGAGGGCTCAGGCTTCCTCAGGGAAAAAGGGTCCGTGATTCCTCAGGGAAAGTGGGAGGTTGCTTGTTGTTTTGGAGCAAAACATAACTATTTTTGAAAAAATATTTGCAGAAGCATGATTAATTGTTGAAAAGGAAAAGCAGCATGACAAAACTCTCAAATGATACCTGTGTTCAGGAGGCTAGCATGCATAAATGGTAGGGAGCTGAGAGCTTGTTCATTTTTCACCACAGTAATTCAGAACAAAAGTAATTACCATGTGCTAGCCATGACTAAGTATCTCTACAAATTTATCGTCCTTACTTATAATAAATCCTACCTCAACACAGGTATTGGGTTTCCTATAACTTTACAATAGTCAGTGGAGATCTCTGTGGCATTACAGAGTACTTGGCATTTCAAAGCACTGTGCCCATACAGATATTTCTGGTAGTATCTATTTAATTTATATCCAGGGCAGTGTTCTGATATCAGAGCATTATTGTTTAGAACCTGTACTTCTTTCCTATCTCTCCTTTCCTCCTGCTTTCATCAGTCTCAGCTCTCGGGGAGTGTAATGAGGAGAACCTTCCTGTGAGTCATGGCTTTAGGTCACAGTGTTTAACCGGAAAGGAAGGCGACAGCTTATGCTTAACTGGAAATTTTGATTGAGAGATCTTTTGCTTCCCTACTGGATGGAGCCATAATTATGTCTGTGATTTGGTTGTAGAGGAGGATGAGTAAAATAAAATACTGAATCATAAATAATAGTGGGCTTGTATTTATTTTGCTTTCTCATACTGAATGAATAATCTCTAAATGTTTAAGAAAAAGGGAACAGTGCTTCATAGATTTAAACCATAGAATATATATTTCTTTTTTTAAAACTTTATATGTGTTGATGTATTGAGTAGCCAGTAAATGTGAAATTATATTCATGCTGCCATTTATCAAAAGATTATTTGTTTTTCACTTTGAGTGTAATTAATAGCAGCAGCCTTGTTAAACTTCCTGCCTTAGTATCAATCAATAAGCACTCATTATCAAAAGCTGGACTTCTGAAAGGTCTAGCATGATATAAAAAGCTGACATTTCGAAGATTGACTTTCATGCCCAATCAAGAATATAACCATCTTACATTTAAATCCTTTAGCATTCATGTATTTTGGCATTTTTATTCCAAAGTAGTACGTTTTGTGAGGCTGCCAGCAAGCAGAAGAGAACAGTTTAAGGACTGACTCTCCCTTTGTTTGGTTCTACCTGTATTTACACTGTCAGCTCCTTTTTCTTATTTCAGTGATCAGCATTGGTTCGGGTCTGTATAGGTTGCAGACTACTTGCAGAAGGAGATGTTGGAGCAGGGCAGCAACCAGAGAGGATGGATATGGTGAATACAAAAAGGATGTATAGCCTAACACAAGCTTGTGGAGAGCCTGAGCTTGTGTTTAAGTGTGCTCAGCTCTTACGTTCTGAGCAAGATGAAATATCAAGATGCCATGTGCAGGAAGATGAGAGAAATTTGAAACAGCAAAAGTTGAATCCCTGTTCTTGTTTTGATATAAAGTAAATAAATTAAGTAATAGATTTAATATCTAAACAGAAGTGTTTGGAAGAAGCAAAACAACCAGGTAGTTTCAAGGAGTTTGTTCCTTTAGTTTATAGAAAAAAACATGACAGCAGTCTATTAAGGGTTTATAAAGTTCTGGTGCAGCAAGAAAGGACTGTTGCCGTATCATTTCTTGTGGTAATAAATTTAAATGGTCTGGTTGTTATTAGAATGCTAATCAGGAAGGAAGCAGAAGTCTGTCCTTTTTTCATAAAGGGGTATAAAAAAGGTTACACACTTCAAAATGCAGAAAAGACAGAAATTAAAAGCTTAAATAACTGCAAACAGCAGGGTACGTCAGTAATGGAAGGACTTCTTAAACGACTCTGACAGCTTTTGCAGGTGCACATACTCTGTCACTTTGCCTAGCGGAGCATTGAAAAAGTTTTATGGCTCTCCTTTTGGAATTTATTAAGGGTTTCTTTCTTTCCTTTTTCTTTCTTTGCAAAGTAGTCGGGACATACCCCTCCCTTGCAGTCGTTTTTATTACAGCTCCTAAAGGAAAGTCACCTATTCAAAAACATGTGTTGCTTGTTGTCTCTGTGGTTAGCTCAGAGAGCTGTAAACGCTGGAGAAGGTTGTTATTTACAGCCAGATATTTTCCTTTCCTTCCCTTCCTCCATATCTTTTTCTTTGGATGTAAATCCTATTTTATTTGGTTTAGTTGTTGAAATTCTCCCTGTATAATTTTATAATATACCCCTAAGCATTTAAATTGGTAACAAAAATATTTTTTCAAAGAGTTTGACCATGAGGAGCAAGGAGTTCTTGTTTTGGGGAGAAGTTTTAGGTTTATCAGCTTCTCTGTTACATTCCTTTATATGATTATTCTTGCTTTCACTAACTCACCTGCATATTACTGTTCATAGATGTTCTGAAGGGCCACAGGCCAATGCCTGTGGTGTTTGCTGATTCTAATTTATTTTATTCAGCTCCCGTTTCCCAAAGACACAACTTTTTTTTCTTTTTTTTCCCTTTTTTTCTTGAAGATTGATATCTGTGCTCTTTGAAATACTATTTATTAAGTCAACAAATCAGCAACTGTTACCTTGTAGGATTTTATTCCATTGACAGATTTAATTTCTCTACAGATGAACAAGTGTCAGTTTCCATTTTGTTTTCTGCGGTTTCTCAACGTTTTTAAAGAACCTTCTTTCCTGCAAAATCTCATATTTATGTTAGTAGAAGTAAATGTGATGGCAGCATCTAATTTTGATGGAAATTTGAAGAAAATGAGAGAGGCAGGCAGGGTTTTGCCCTCCAGGAGCCGATTCCAGGTTAGAGCTTGCATTACAATGAATGTCATGTCAGAATTTTCTTGGGGAAGTGGTTAATTTCCAGTGTTATAGAAACAAAGTATTTTAATTTTCCCAGTGAAGATAAATACTTAAAGCTGCAAATTTTAAACCAAAACCAGTGGCTGTGGTTGTGACAGGGATCAGTAAGATAACCAATCAGCAGTATCAGTTAACAGAGTGGCTCACCTCCCTTTAGTTCCAAGCAGGAGAATGATTGACAGATTGCAACAGTGATGGGAATGACACAAAGAACTCACAGAAATATGAAGGAGTTGGAAATAGTTTGTTTCTCTGCATTCCATCCTATACCTTTTGCTCAATATGAATTTTAGTTAGGGTTCTTTGATGGGTTTTAATAGTCTACTAATTCTCTCATTTTGCATCAACTATTACTTGGTTTAACACATTAAGAACCATATGTTTCCTCTTTGAGGGCAAAGAACTGTGGAAAGTGTTATCAAAACTTGCTGCTTTAATTAAATTCTCTCTTGTTGAACAAGAAAAAATGTCTCAGTCTATAAAGAGTGAATGCTGAGGCATTCCTGGAAATAATGGAGGGGCTGGAGAGTTACAGAGAGCGTCCTTGTATTTGTAGAACACTGACAACATCTGTAATAGGTAACGTACTGAAATCCTCACAGTACAAGATTTTCAAGCTCCTTGTAGTCTGAAATTAAGGCCATATTTCTTCCCCATCAGGAGCTTGTTGCAGGTTTAGGCATTTGGTGAATTGCATGATGAGATGTGGGCAGTAGCACTTCTTACTTACGTATCATTTTCCTCAGAGTTAGCTAATGCTGTTTTCCCTCTGTACAAATTCCATCCATATGTCTTTAAATTATGGGTGGTTATCCAGGGTTCACGATCTCTTGAGTGCACTGATTGCCAGTATAGTTAAACTTCGCAGGTTTTTGATACAAAACAAGTGTAAGAGATGTATAGTCCTGAAGATGTATAGTCATTGGTGAAGTGCAAGTGACTAAAACTCCTTTATTTTAATTAATTAATTAATTAAAATTATTTAAATGTTCTGGTCAGGATAGAGACTTTTTTCCAATTATTGTGGAATTTTTAAACTTTTTTTTGTTTGCTAAACAATAATGTGATGTAATAGGTTAGTGAGTATTCTGTACAGAAGTGTGTGAATTTAAAGCACACTAGCAAAGTCCTCATGGGGTGCTCTGAGTATGCACTAGGTTGGAGTTAACTGTAATCCACAGTAAATTATCCTGCACAAAGGCATTCTTAGTGCAAAGTTTCTGATCTGGATATTATTCACTCTGCAGTCCTGTACAACACCATAACATAAACATAGCTGTGTAAAGAGACTCCAGACTTCCTTTGTATTTGCTACTTCAAAAATCCATTTTTCTTCATGCTCAATAGAGCAAATGAACCAAAGCTTGGCAAATATTTCTACCAGAAAGTACTAAACCACAGTGCTTTTTGTGATGTGCTTTCAGGAAAGGGTAGCTGGTAGACTTGTGTAATGCTTTTCCTCCAATATCCAGTCTTCTGCTAATCAATGCTTTGCATAAGGCACTCCAGGCTTTGCATAAATAATGAGGCCCTCCATAGGCTGTGAAATGATTCTCTTTAATTGGTGATGCTTGAGGACTTGTAACAACTTTTACAAGACTTGATCAATATGTGGTTTTCCTCATCAAGTGCATAAGAAGCCTTAATGAATAAAGTGGCAGCTGGTCTCCAAATAAGTAATGCTGAACTAGAAAAAATAAACAAAATTGTAATGTTAATTGTCCTTCCTCCAGACTCGTTTCAACCAGCGCCTCAGTAACCAGGATTCTGCCTTGGATGAAGATGATGATGATGATGAAATTGAGAGAACAAGCAAGTAAGAAGCCTGTTTGGATGTGCTATATATGTATAGGAGAGAGGGTAACAAGTGTTACTCAGCAAAGTGGAGTTCAAGTGACACATTTTTCTCCTGTCCAGGCTGCTAGCTCAATACTTGATCTAGATGATGTCAAGTAGTTTAGGATTTAAATCTGCTTTAAAGTGAGGGACAGGCTATTATATCTTTTCATTATTTGTAGTGTCAAGAAGAGCTTGACATAATCCTCAGTCTTCACAGCTTCCAGATAAAAAGACTACATACACAAAGAAACATCAAAATATTCATCAACATGGTGGGCAGTGACCTCAGCTAATCTATTCTTTAGGGCTTGTGTTGTGGCCATGACAATGGGAAATTTTTTGAAGGGTCTGAAGACAAATAATGTCTTGGAAGTTTTATATTGAGGTCTTCCTACGTGAGAACTAAAGGAAAACCGTAAGTTGAGGCTTAAGCTGCATTGAGGCATTTCCTGAATTCAGGAGTCGATTTTTGATAATGATCATCTGAATATAAACCAGAAAGGACACTGAAAGCAAAATCAAGCAGCTTAAGCTGTGATATAGTAGGGAAGAGGGAGCTAGTGAAGTGTTAAAAGGATATAATGAAAACACTGAGCCGTGGAAAACAGCCTTTGTAGCAGTATTGATAGACCGAGGTAGGAAAAGACTCTGGTAGAATGGAGGTCTGAGATAATGAACAATGAACAAGAGGGGAAATAAGAGCCAAAGCACCAGTTCTCCTTGCAGCTAGGCAGTACTCCAGTAAGCCTGCCCATGTGATGGAGGACGAGTTGCAGTAGGAGATCTTGCCACTAGAACAGTGTTTGGCTGGGCCAGGAGACAGCTAATGGTAACTGCATCTCCATCAATGCCATGTATCTGTGTTCAGGAAAATTCTTGAGTAGAAAGATATTCGAGGTTTATGTTCCCATTCCAAGGCCTTGCAATGCATTCTCCTATGTCCTTTCAGAAGTGGTTATAATAAGATGGCTTTTTTGTTCCTATCTGATGGAAAAGTTTTTGTTTTCAGGTTATCATCAGAAGACAGTGAAGAAGCTTCTGCTTACTTTTATGATAGTGATGGTTCTGGTGAAACTGGAATAACTCAGCATCCAGGAGAAATGGACTTGCTTGGAGAGATTCTGGACACGCTGAGCACACACAGTTCAGATCAAGGAAAACTCTCAGGGGCAAAGAGCCTGGATTTCTTTAGATCAATGGATGACATTGATTACAAGACTGCGGTGAGTCTTCTGCTTTCATTTGAAAAACAACCCTAGTCCATTTACAGTGGAATCCTGCACTTGTGGAATGAACAACATGCAACTCAGACACTGCAGCATAGTCCTTTGAATTGCTGATGTGTCTTCCTAGGGCTACATAACAGTACACTCATGCTGGCCACTGCACGATGGTTTTTCACTAGCCAAGAAATTGTCCAGGTTACTAAGTCATCTTGGAACAGTATTCTTCCCTTAAAGCAGTAACCACATAGAGAGCTGTGAATAGTATAATAATTTACTTAATCAAATAGTTTAATATTATATTTCTATGATAGAAATCATATTTCTATAATTTTTTTTTTGCTGGTTAATCTGTTATGCCTTGAGCTGGTTTAGGATTTTTTAATGCCATTTAGAAGGCATTTTCATTTTCACCTTGTAGCCTTAGACTAGTCATAGTGATACGGTGATGTTTCCTTCTTGATTTAAGTCATGGGATCCAAGTGGTAACTGCACTTGAACCACTGCTAGAATAGTACTCCAGAGTTTTCTAAGAGGGCTACTTGTTCCTATTTTAGGTAGAGTTGCACTGCTCCTTTAGTGTAAACACACTTCTTGCCTACAATTTTAAACCCTCACCAAGTCACTGCTGTGGTATTAGCCAAAAAAGCATTAGTGTTTTAAAAAGCATTTAATTCCAGCTCATATCAGCTGTCCAACACTTACTTTTGCTGAAAGGGATCCTATAGTAGAAGATTTGTTACTGGAGCAGCAAATACTGATGCAAATATTTATAAAGCTTGTAAAATTTTATATTATGAGTGTCACACAGGGGCTAGATTAATAAAATGCCCAGTTTTGTTTGACCAAAAAACTTTAATATTGAAAGTTGGTGTAATTAATTACTGAAGCAAAGAGGAAATGCCATCTGGTTTTAGTTTTAGTTCCTTTCCCTCTCATATTATTGGTACAAACGAGAAAAGTGTGTCTTTGTTCACTGTCAAAACTGCTTGTGCCAAGACTGAATGGACAGAGGAGACAGAAATCCTTCCCCTGCACCAGAGTCAGTCCTTAGGCTAGGAGACAGTGTTCTGTGAGGAAATGTAAAAACACTCAGCCCTGCACTGTGTCTGGGATAGTTGTTTTGTAACACCGAGCCCCAAAGGGGATCCGTGATTTAGGAACATACCAAATCCCTTCCAGTACTTGTGTTTCAAATATGCCAGTGTGGAGATGTTTCTTGTGACATTAACTATAAACTATAAACACATGTTTTTCCTTTCAGAACAAGTCGAATGCACCTAGTGAGAGCAACCTCACCCTGCTCTGCAGCAGTGCTAATGACCAGGCAGAGTGGAACCTCGGCCAGGATGACAGTGTCCTCCATGGGAAGCAGCTCCCCCCGTCGCCAAGGAAGCAAGTTTCTTCTGGCGGCCAGAGAGAATCTCTCTCAAGGCTAGAAGAAGAAAAGAGTGGCAAAACCTTTACTACTGACAAGATGGACACCTTGAGTATGCCATCCCTATCTCCAGTACGACCAAGTGCCCAGTTTACTTCCCTAGAAAGTTTCAAAGCAGGCTTTTCTTCCTGTCAGTATGCAAAGCCTAATGAAACACTAAGCAATACCTCAGAAGATCAGCTCCCAGCAGGTCTTGCTCAACAGCCATCCATTCTGGTCCCTTGGGAGAAAGGTGGGAAGGAAGGAGATGAAACTCCAGAAGAAGGTGGACTTCTTCAAGAAGTGGTGTCATTATGTAAACTGAATTCTGCTTTTCACTATGGTTTAAATATTTCAAAGGATAGCTTATCCAGCAGTAGCAGTGGGAATAAAACGTAAGTATGAGAAGAGAAACTTGACTCCCATCAGAAGTTAAAGGGAGACTACTCAGGACTCCATGTAACTCCATATAACATGATAACCAAAAAATGAAAAGGAATAAGAGATCTTCAGTCATAAAAATAATTCTCTTCAGTTGAGTATGCATTTTCTGCCATTGGACATCCGCTTCTACGTTTACTCAGTTCGTTTGTTGGCTGTAGTTAGGTCCACAAAATGGAACTAAATATATGAATGCACTCTTAAATCAGGTACTAGTTAGTCTCTGTGTTAAAAATACAGCAAGTGTATGGTGCTTCCTAGCATTTGCTTCCTCTAAGCAGCAGGAAGGGTGTTGCCTAAAGGTAGCCAGGTTTTGAAGGTACTATGTTAATCCCATTGAGCATGAAATGAACCAAGCAATCTGATTTGTCTGAAATGTACAAATGTTAATATTTGTAATGAATAATAATTGCCTTAATCTTTTGAGAAGAGGTTTAACTATCTTAGAAGATGAATGCAAATCTACAAAACAGCAATAATGATTTTCCATGGCAGGAATTTGCTTCAGCAAAGGTGGGGGGGGAAGGAGACTTTTTTTAGATTAAGGAATTTCTTGTGAATATAACTTGGAACTTACTCCAGACTGAAACTGTGGCTCTGTCTTCCAGACTTCAAAAAGGTAGCACGTGGTTTTCTCTCTTCTGTAAAGTACATGAAGTGCTGAATTATAATGTGACATTTATTGACTTCTGTTTACAACTAAGACACTTTAAAGACACATTATCCAGTTTCCCTAGGTAGACTAATTCACCTAAAAATTCTCAGAAAGGAAAGTGTAAGTGGAATTGATAGATTTTTATTATTTTTTATTTTCTGCAGTTTAATAGTTGGAAAACTAATTTGTGCCTAATTTGTAACACTAGAAAGCTAAAATTACAGGTTCAGTTTGCGACTGCATATATTCAACTCTCATTTTAGCCAAGCTGAACAACCAAAAACTTCTTTCTAAATTCGGTGAAGGAGAATAAATGGTCCTGATGTATATTGTATTTAGAACAAGCATTTGTCCTCCTTCTGGCAGTGTTCCTGACGAATATTTGGATAGTTAAAGTCTGAAAATTTTTAATGCTCTAAGGAGCAGCTCTTTCATTTTTAAAATTTTCTTCCTCTTTGCTTTTTCCACCTCACCATACATACGTTGTCTTCAGAATAGCTCAGGACAGAAAAGACAATTAATCAGCTTCAGCAGATTGGAATCGTCAGCTTTCAGAGATATTTGTGGTGCAGTTGGTAGAAATAGCACATAAGTATAAAATGAACCCTGCCTGACAAGAATATTCTGCTGCTCTTCTAAGTCATGAAACCTTTTTTCTTTCTTTCCCTCTTTGGCACGAATGATTTCTCTTAATCTCAATTAATCTCCGCCTAGGCCTGAGCGAGCGTGTTCCTGGGGTCAGTATTTGGATCAGATTGTGCTTCAGTACCTCAAGAATAGTTTGCAGCAGAGTTTAATATCAGTTGCCTCACTGAGATTTATTAACTCATTTTCTTTCTAGTGACACAAATGGAAAGGGGTTTTTTGGCTGCTTTCTTACAAGGCAGCTGACCTGAGGGAATTGCTCCACATCATGGCAGAGACGCTGTTTGAAACCTCCCCAGAGAGGCTCAGTAGAGTGAGACCTGGGGTTTGTTAGCGCAAAGTTTCAGCTTGTTCCAGAATGAGAAGGGCTGAGCCAGTACTTGCCACTGAGGGTGAGCCTCCAGAATTAACTTTTTTAATTAGTGCAACAAAGCTAAAAGGCTGTAAAAGTGCAAATCTTGCAGAAATATCTGTGTCTGATCAAGCATGAACATTCTGGAGGGCATTGCTGGAGAATCTCAGTGTTCCAGAGGTCTGTACTCCAAACTATTTGTTTATCCTTTGGTTTCCTCTTGTGCATCAACATGATACGTTGTGGACTTTTTTAATAACAAAAAATGTTATTTGGCAAAATATTTTACACTATTAAAAGTCGAAAGTATCATAAAAATAATGAAAATCTTCACTCTCAGCTTTCCAGATGGGTCAGACCAGGTGGCTCCAGAGCAACCTCATGGTTCCTTGTTTAAAGCTGGCATTAATCACTTCTCCCTTGCTGGTACTAAACATTGCCCAAGCATAGTGCTGCAATTGTGTCTAAGAGAAGACAGGCAATACACAGGTTTTTGTTCTTGTAGCACTTCTCACTCTTTCTCATTCATCTCCTTGCATTTTGTGATGAGAATTTCAAGATTCACCTTCTCCTCTGCATCTCACATCATGTTTCTGTCCATGGTTCAATCTAACTTGCTTTGTTTTCTTCATTTATTAGAGATAGTAAACAGTATCAATGTCTTAAGGAGGAAAATAGAAAAAAAAATGGAAATTAGGGCCATCATTACTTTCAAAACCATGAAACACCTAAGTCCAGGAATGCTGCCAGAAAATGGTTTTCAAAAATGAGTCTCAAGTACAGGCATAAATCTTACTGGCTTTACATGAGGGTTAGACACTGAACAAATAACCACATAGGTTTTCCCATTCTCAGCTTTGTGGAATAAATATGGAAGCCATGTGAGACTGCCAGTATTCTGATAGTTTTTGTAAGGATCATAAAATTGAAAGTTTGATAGTGGAATATTTCAAAATTGAGGCATTGTAGTAATAATTCCCTGCTTCATGGAGTGAAAATGCAGGCTGAAAAGAAGTAAACAGATTAAATAAAAGATGGTAACATTCAACTTAGAATTATTTTCATTTTGGTCAAAATGTTTCTGTGTTTATGCTGCATTGTTTCCTTACTATTTACAAAGCCCATAGTTTGTTTACAATCATTAAATAGTATGTCTTTTTTGGTTTTGAACCTTGTACGGGTTCAGAAATAGCTTAGTCTTATATATATGTTGATTTTAACTGTAGGTACATTTTTTACTCTGTAATGTACAGAATCTTTTCCACTTACTATCAGTGATCTTTTAAAAAGGCTAATGTTTGTGCCTTATTTAAATAGAATTGCCAGTTACCAAATAGATAAGAGTCCAAACTGATATTTCTGGTTCAACACTCTCGTTCTCTGTCCTTGTGATACTATAAAACTGTTTATTGGCTACATATGCAGTATTTTTATTACCGCATTGGGTTCTATATTAAGATAAATTTTCCGGGTCCAGTACTTTGCAAGTTTTATACTTGTATGCTTTTTATTTGTGGAAATCCTTCTAGTGTCTTTGAAAATCATCAACATTGATCGCCAGCTACTGGTGAGAACTGAATTCTGCTCAGTCAGAGCTCCTGTGGTCTTCTTCAGAGGCATCTCTTTTCTTCAGGATCTCAAAAATCTTCCCACTTCTCCTGTTTAAGGGAGATACCCAGTTATTTGATTAAGCTTTGTGGTCTGTTACTTACACATAGGAACAAATTTCCAATGTAGAAAGTCAAACTAGGACTTGAAATTAATATTTTTGAGTTTATTTTCCATAGATGTCTGCCTGAAATGAGCCGTATCACTCATCTGGTTTGGGAGGAAAAAGTAAAGGCAGTGGAAGGAGAAAGGGATTCCTGGGCTGTTCCAGTGCAGTGTGGTGAAGCAGAGCCTGGAAGTCCACAGGAGGGATAGTAACTTTGAAGAAATCCAGATTTCAGTTCTAGCTCAGTTACAGTGGTTCCAGCTCAGTCATGCAGGCAAAAGTAATATTGCCCATGGAGTTAGCCCCCTGTGGGATTTGCAGAATGGATAATACATTGTCCCAGTCAAAGCCTTCCCATTCACGTGTACAGAGATGTAACGTGGAAAACTGCAGGCATCAGGGAAGGACTGTGGATGCAGAGGTGATCCCTACCCACCCTCTATGCATGCAGAGGGCAGTCTGTGTAGAATAGGCAGTGGTTTGCTCTTCCATCTCACATATTTGGGCATCATGTAGTTCTGAAAAATAGACTTGTTCTGAAGAAAAAATGTAGTTGTAGAAGTTGTCCTAGAACTTGTTGGCTGAACCCTTCCTTGTCATTTAGCATTTCAGTGGTGCTGCTGCTGTTGGGGTGGGATCATCAGAAACTCTCGACACTGCCTGAAGTCCCCTCTCAGGCATTGTAACACAGACTTCAGGCAGAGCTTTAGACAAGTGCTGGGTGCTTCTGAAAATCCCACCCAATCTATTAGAAGAGTGTTTTAGACCTTAAAATTCTGTTTTAGATGTCTTTTCAGGTTTTAGGATGAGCTAGTTTACAACCTCGTGTTCTTGTAACCAATGTAAAGTCTAGGCAAAAGAACAGTTAACCCAGGTTTTAAAAACAGCTTCTCTTTATCCACGTAGAGTCAATCATATTCAGTCCTACAGAACAATCTTTGGTTGGTGCAGCTGTCTAATAGAATTGCTAGGAGCATCTAAAATACTTTCTCTATGCATGTAAGTAATCAAAGAAACATTTCATGCAATAATCAAGTGCCAGCATGAGGCCCTTTTGCAAATGCCCCCTGTGTAATCCTGACTGTACCCTGTCCTGCAGGAAGAACCCCAAACCATGGACCTCCCTGACTCCTCAGGGAGAGCTCAAGAGGAGCTTTATTTCCAAGGAGTTAGCATCCTCTCCCTTGGCACCAGCCTCTAGTCCAGGTGCTGTGAGACTCCAGCCAGTGTGTTCCCAACAGCCCGAAATTTCAGGCTAAACAAATGTGGCCAATAAAATTTAAGCCTGAGGCAAGCAGCTTCCTTATTGCAAAGCTCAGGATGGTGAAGGCTGGCTGTTCCTGTGGTATTGCAGTAAATCTTTGGAGAATGAATGTTGAAATAATTGCACCAGCAAAACCAGTATGAATGGTGATGTGACTTGTCTTCAGTAACTTTGCTGCTATTGTGCGTGTCTGTCTCTGCCAGGTGCTGTTTTCTTGTTAGCAGAATCTGAGCTGACCAGAACGTGTCCTCATCTTCACCCCAGGAGCATGGACCACAGCTGGCCTAGAATTCGTGTTTCTCTGGGTGTTGAAAATAAAGGAATGGAAAGGGATGATACGGTTTGTTTGTGCAAAACCCTCCTTGATTCGTTTTGCAGTATCTGTTTCACAGTTTCAGTCAGTGGCCAGTTGGAAGTACTTGACAGGTCTTTCTGAAAGCTGCTTCACTTCTTCTTGTAGAGTTTCCTGGTGAGTCCACAGCCACCTCAGTCTAGAGGGCCATCCACAACCCACGTAGCTGGCAGGGCCATTGCCATCCTCTGCTGGGTTGGAGTATGAAGCAGGTAACACAGCTGGAAGTTACTCCAAGGTTTACTGTAGTAAAGGGTACTCAAACTGTACTATTACGTAGGTCAATACTAACGACACGTGTATTTAGAATCCAATAACAGTATTAGCATTTGGAAAATAAGTTGAGTTCAAGTACGTTGACATTTATTACGATTCTGTGTGAATTAACATTCTTTCTGTTAAAAATAAGGGAGCAACTTGGTTGGGAGGGGGAAATGTGTTGACTTTCAAATCTTCAGTGAATTTTGTGCAATATTTCTCCTTGTTTCAAAGTAATTTAATAGTGCACATCTGCTTTCGTGCAGATCCATGAAATTGTATTTTTCAGAAATGTGTAAAATTACATGTAGTTTTGAAATATGGTTGTATGATAAAAACATGAAGAAATATATTCTAATGAGGCAAATGTATATTTCCAGTGACTGGGAGTGATTATGGATGTCACATTCTGTAGAAATAATAAGGCCTAAGCCAATGTTTACATACCAGTAGTTCCAGTTAACTCTTAAAAGTAAAACCTGGTTAAATTGAAGTAAGGTTAACTATTAGAATTTATAATGTTTAGTTTATACTTTGTTTATCATGGGTAAAAAGTTGAGGTGTTAAGCATTGCTTTTCAGGACCAGCAATGAGGTGAGAGTTCATAGCAATGACCACAAGAATTTAGTTTGTGACATCCCTAATTATCATAAGTCATTACTTAAAATGTCTACTAATGTTGCCAGTATCCTTTTAAGGTTTTGTAAATTAATTTCTTTGTATATTGATGTACATTTTCTTTCAACCTTTGGTTTTTCCTTAAGACCTTCTTTAAATTAATATACTTGAATGAGGCAATAAAGCACTGTGGAGGAGCTAATCTTGGTGCAGCTTGCACACAGGCACACCATGTCTGTTACTTCATGATTTTTGAGGAGGAAGGGCAATTTAAAATGCTTAGATGTTTGGCAAACTGACAATTTGTGTTTGTTATTTTTAAATCTGTGTCAGATATGATGAGAAATGCCTCGACATGGAACAAAGCAACATCATGTATCTCGATGCTTCTAATTTTTTTTTTCCCCAGAACATTTTTTTGGTGACTCTTGAAAACCGTTCCCAATAATGTCCCTTATTGTGAGCCTTTAATACTTAAAGGAGAGGCATAAAGTACAGGACACGTTGAGATGTTATTGAAAATTTTAATATAGAAATAAAATAACCCACACACCAAACAACCAGAACTGTCCTTACAGTTTTAAAAATTTAGTTAGTTACTGACCTTTTAACAAAACTAGAGCCAAATTTACTCCATGCTTTTGCACCTTCTGGACTACTGTTCAAAGCCACGTCAAGAACTGTAATTCAGACCTTAGACTACTGTTAGTAGTGCACTGTCTAGATGTATTAAATGAGCTGTGATGTGTGGTGTGGTTTGTTTTTTCTTTTTCCTTCCAAAGTTTGTGGCGTCAGTAGAAGTTTTCGGTGAATTCCACATTACCATAAAGTGCCCGACACTGTACTATAAAATAAAATTTAACAATACCAAAATACCTTGGGTGATGCAGGTTCTTGTTTGATGGGTTGATCTGAGCAGCATTTTTATGCATGATACTGTATTATTTTGGAAGGTTTTCTCCATTGAATGATCGTTTCACTTTCTGAAATACAGAGAAAGCAGAATGTGTTTATTTGAATGCAATAATTAGTTGATTAGTGCAAATGTTAAGTGTTGATGTCCTTTGAAATTCCAGTGGTATTTTGCATCTTTTAAAAACCTTAGCTAATCATTCCTTTTTGTTAAACAGCTTTTCTTGGGCTCTAGATCTTCAAGTTGTTGCAAAAAATGTAGGTACATTATCTTACTTCATAGGTTAAGAAATTGACATATTAAGGAGAAACTGCAAGCAGAAGGTACAGTAATAACAACTGATGGGTGCTATGGTTTGAACCTTTCACATTAGATGTTAGAAAAAGTAATAATTGTCGTAGCACCAAGTATTTTTGTACTGTTCAGCCAAGTATTATCAGAGAGCTCTTGGGGATCCTGTTGGTGAGGGAGGAGGGGTGTCCGACCTCCTGTGGTAGCTGTGGTGGGATATGATGGGGGGTCAGACTGTGCTGCTGGCAGGTGCTGGGACCTGCCCTTTTTACAAACCTGCTCCTGACACCCCTGCTCTTCCTGCCCTGCTCCCCTCGGGCCTGGCTGCGGCACCTGATGGCCCTGCTGGGCTGTGTGACCCACTGGCACAGCTGGTGACCTCCTTCATCCCCCCTCCGTGCTGCTGCTGGGGAGAGGCTGCTGCAGAGAGCCCCTCGGCTTTGGTGGAGATCAGGAGTAAAATGAAGGTGGGTTTTATTTGTAACTCATGTGGGCTGAAGAACCTCTAAGGGGTGAGCTGACCCTGGCTGGTCTTTGCTGCTCCATCCTTCTCAGGGGGAGGGCTCCTGGCTCTTCCCCAGCTCCAGCATGGAGGAGCTCCTCCATGGGCTGTGGGTGGATCTCTGCTCCCCGTGGACCTCCCTGGGCTGCAGGGGCACAGCTGCCTCACCATGGGCTGCACCTTGGGCTGCAGGGGAATCTGCTCTGGTGCCTGGAGCAGCTCCTGGAGCAGCTCCTGCCCCTCCCTCCTCACTGACCTCGGTGTCTGCAGAGCTGCTTCTTTCTCTCATTCTCTCTTCTCTCTCTCAGCTGCTATTGCACAGGGTACTTGCCCCCTTAACTGTTCTCCCAGAGGTGCTGCCACTGTGGCTGATGAGCTCAGCCTTGGCCAGTCCTGGGTCCGCCCAGGAGCCTGCTGGCATTGACTCCCCCAGACGTGGGGGAAGCTTCTCGCAGAAGCTTTTTAATGTACTTGCAGGTATATGGCTGTAATTCAGCTAGAATTTTCTGTTAAATGGCTATGCAGTGTAATCTGATCTGTGATTCACTCTTCTAAATTAAAAGCATTTTGATATCTTACGCAAACCATAGAGACTGTGGTTTCAATATTTATATAGTCAATCCACAACTGATGAGAAAACTACAAATTATCTTGATACAAAACCAGGAGGATGTGATTTTAACACTTGCCATGAAACCTGTGCTAGCTTACGGCAGCCAGCAGAGTGATACCAGCTGTGAAGAGAGGTAGCGAAGGGATCCTCACTGCTAGATGAAGCATAGCACATCTTGCAGTCATTTCTTTGATATTCGAGTAGATATGCCCACATTTATTCAGCTGTTAAAATGACAGCTGTGAAAACAAAATTTTTGTCATAGGTCCAAATTATGAGTCAGCTGAGGACATTATAAAAGCAGTCTTTGCAGAAGGAGTGGAAGGTATGAAGTCTTTCAGGTAAAGGTCACCTACTCTCCTTAGTTTGTTTTTTTTCTGAGAGCACTGAGTATGGTTGCAAGTTGCCTTCTGTGGATGTTTGAGTTAAATTCTTTCAAACCTGAGAATGAGAAAGAGAAGTAATACGAAAAGGTAGTCTAAGTTGGCAGATTTTACACAGATGGTAGAGTAGGACTCCTCCTGTTGATACCATACCAAGTGTCCGTGAAAAACTCGGAGGGGTTTGGTGTAGCAGCCACGTGGTAGCACCCTGGGTACGAAAGCTGGCGCATGTATCAGGAGTTGTGTCGTTTGGGGGAAAAATGCAGCTCAAAGCACTGTTTTACTGGGGACTTCTTTAGGAGGAGAAATCAGAAACTCTCCTATTCATTAGTAACTTCTTGGTTGCCTGTGCTTCAAAAGCAGATGAGAATTGCTTTTGCAACTCACTTTTACTTTCACACAGTGCAGCTGCAGCCGATCCTGAATGATGGACGAAGCATCTCATTTTCATTCCAGGACTCACTGTGTGTTAACCTCATGTTTACAAAATGAAAAGTAACTTTTATCAAATTCAGGGATTTAGATTTTTATTTGATGTGACAAGCAATAACAACAACAACAACAAAAACCTAAGCAATGCCTGGAGTGTTGTTGTGGGTTTGCTGGTATTCAGATAAAGCAGAGTAGAGTCAGTCTGCAGATATTCACCAGTCAGAAAAAAATGCTAGCAGCTTCTTGCACTTCAAAAGCCCAGAGGCAGTCAATCCTGTTGGAAGTTCTATATGAAACATAAACAAGTACTAGTTCTAAAAGCAAAGTTTGGGAAGCACATTTGAAATATGCTATGGGCTGTACATTATTTCCTTTCTGTGACTGACTGTTTCACATTCCTTCTGGAAGTCAAAGGGCTGGGCTCCTGACGGTGTACTGCTCCACTAATTTTTTATTTTTTGGTCCACTTCTCTCACATAATTGTCACTGAAACATGGGGAACAAAGCAGCAACAAACCCCAACTCTGAAAAAGAAAGGTACAGTGTGGCTTATAAAGAATGTACTAAACTCGGTTTCAAGGCTTTTCCTGTTAGGTCTGTTGGCTGTTTTTAATTGTTAAATCCTAAAACTACTCAGTTTCATGGATGAGACACAGTAAAGATGTTCTCTGCCACGTAGAGCTTACACAGTATTCATTTGCCTACAGAAGTTTGTTTTCCAGGTGTGTATAATTCTATGAATAACTCAACTAAATTGTGGTACTCTGCCTTGAAATGTGCTTTGGAAGTTGTAGTTACAGCAGGAAGTTCTGTCCTGCCTACAGACCTCAGCTCAGTTACATCCTGGCATTGGCTCCACATTCAGTAATACACCGCTTTATGGAGTCAGCAGCATTCTGTTCACTGCTCCTTTTGAGAAAATAACCTGTTAATATAGTACCACCTGTTTAGCAATGAGGAGGATTATGTACTTAAAATGTTCAGCTGAATGATACATACAAACATCTGACATTTGGCCTGCTCTGAGAATAGGCGACATGCTTATTTAACGATTTCGAAAATGTTAAAATGGTGAGGTAGAAATTAAAATGTCATTTTAAAATATTTGTATTTAACTTATCTGATTCAGTCCTATTCTACATCTCCCCTTGGCATATTTGTACTGGGGGTCACGGTATCAGTCTGACACTGCAGATACTTTGAACGATATACTGAACATTGTTGGCATTTCAGCCTAATTAGTTGCATCCTATTTTGTGATTTGTCTTTGGTCCTTTGGGTTGCTGGCCCAGGATTTTTTTTTTTAACCTTTTTTTTTTTATGCTCATCATTGTCTCATTTTAAATGTCAACAGACCAGTATTTGTGTAATTGGTTTTTTTCCCCTTACTTCTTTTCTCCCCAATGTCATAAAATTTGACAAGCGATTTCTACATCTTAGGCAGGCTACACAAGAAAAATACATCCCAGGACTGAGTGACAAACACAAACTAATCCAGTCTGTGCAGGTCTTGAGTGCAGCCACATATTTTTCTGGCCAGTGGTCACTGTTATCCATGGTTCTGAACCAGAATGATCTTCTCTGGGGCTGGTTTAATCACTTGTGCCAGCACTGGGCTGCCCCGAAGGGCAGATCTGCGTCTTCTCTGTTGGGCTCATTTCTCATGCAAAAACTTGCTGGAGCTTCCTTCTCCCCGGGGGCAGGTTTATCACAGTTGTCTATGATCCTGCCACAGATCCCTCTGGAAGAAAATGCTTGGCACTGGGCTTGTTCAACTGGACATTGAGGTTTTATACATTCCAGAAGGAAAGTCTCAAGCTGCTGGTTTGCTTTAAATGACCCTTGCTTGACGTAGGGTTATGCCCACGGGAATATTTAAATCTCTGGAAGAGCTGCAGTCACCGACACGTGAGGATGCACTGCCAGAAAAGGAGGGAGAAGAGCATGCACCTGTGTGCTCTTCTGGTTTGCGTTTTTTCCTGCTTTGTCACTGGGATCTGGGTCGGGGTTGCTCCTTTTGTGGGTGTTTCCAGGTCGTTGTAGCCAAGGTGTGAAGCGCTGATCGCACAGTGGTGCTGCACGCAGCCAGGAAGGAGAGCCTGGTGCTTTTTCCTCCAAAATACGCCTGGGCTCCTGGCTGGTCCTGAAGTGGCTGTGGTACGGGCAGGGTGCCCTGTCTCACTGGATGCCCATGGGCATCCTCTCCCTGCTTGCTGAGGAGGGGATAAGAAGCAGCTAAAGCTGCATTTATCTGTTTAAACTGTTCTGTCCTCTGAGCAAAAATATGTGGAAACAGTCCACATGCCTTCCCTGAAGACTTATACTTCCCTAATCTGCCTAACGATCGTGCAATTATCTAGGGGTAACACCGGAGCTTCTGTTATCTGTGTGCCAGCTGCGAGGGAGATGCTCAGTGTTTATTTTGTGGGACTGAAAGCAGTTCTGTGACCCGAGGCTGCTCCGTGCCCTGACTGCCTGGGCACTGCAAACACGTGCTGCTGCAGGGGCTGCTGGCACAGGTGACAAGGGCCACAGCCAGCGTGGTCACCTCGCCTTGAGGTGGCCCTGCACAGCCCTTCCCTCGCTCCCACTCCTCCCCTGCTGCTGCTCCTGCTGCATCTCTGCTGCCAAGAAGGGTCAGCGCAGGTGCCAAGTGAAACTGAGTGGGTTTAAATTGGAAACACACATTTTTGTCAGCGCTGGTTATTACAGTACGTGCCAGTGGAAATTGCGCTTTTGCTGGAACTACAGGTGGAACCTGAAAGGTCATGCACAATATTGAGCTGAGGAGAATGGCGTGCTTCAAACGGTGCTACGAAGAGCATGGAACCAGATGAAGGCCTGTGTGGCTTTTCTCTGATCAAAAAAGATGATTTAAACCCATGATTTGGACATGCGCACCTCGGTGGTGCTCGACAATGTTAGATGGATTGCTGGGGAAGGAATTGCTTTGTCAAATGACTCTGAGGAAAGAAAAACCACAGCCTGATAAAATCAGAAATTAAAAGCAACATTTGTGAAACCAAGTCAAAAAACAGCGAAGTTGCTCAAATTGGTTGCAATATAAAATCTCCCAATACATTTTTATCCAATAAATATAATTTGAAAGAATGTAAACTCAGAAAAATCATCGCTGAACTGAGAACTCTGCCTGGCCTTCAGCACTCCACCTGTGCCTTGATTCATAATTCATGCTCTGGCTTTTCTCTGTGCAAGAGGTCTTCACACCTCATGGCATGCATTATAGATGGAGGAGTTTAGGTTAAAACATGCTTTTACTGTGAGGCTTGGGATACTGCCCGCTCTCCACATCAAATTCATGTGTGCAATTTAAACAAGACCTCACTCTGCTCCCAATAAATGCACACCAGATGTATCCTTTATAAATGTTAGGTTTTGCAGCATCTTGACACATGCCAGTAGTTTGAAGGCTGTGCATGCTTCAGTGGGGCATGAAAGCCCCATCCATTCATTCAACTGTGACATCTTGCAATAGGCAAAATTCTCGTGGTGTCAGCTATTCGCTGCTCAACTTTATTGAGTTACAATGCCTAATCTGATGCTCTTTTTTTGAATTGTTTCCAGAGGTGTCAGTTTTCTTTAGCTGAGAGGTGATTGAATAGCACAGGAAAAGGAACTTGGCCAAAATCCTCTGATCCGTGATTCCTGATGTTATGTGACATTACACATGTAAGGTTTGTCCTGCAGTGAGACTTGGGGCTTATGTTAAATAAAACATAGTACAGACATTTGGGGCTGGGAAAAAGACTTTGCTGTCTCTTATCTGGAGACAAGATTTCTGCTGTGGGACTGTATTTATTATGGCCATTTTAAAAAGTGTGTCAACTGTTTTCTTTATTTAATACTGTAAATTAGATGAAGTTTGTTATTAATTAGCATCTGTGTGAATAATAATCACTAGCCAGATGTAGACAATGACAAAAAAATTGTGGCTTAGCTAATCACTGGCCAGAAATCTGGATGGGTGAGATGCTTCCTCATGTCCTCCAGGACCAGGAAGTGTGTTTTGGAGGCTTGGGAAGGGAGACGATTCCCCACCTGAGAATGGCCTGCTGCAGCTGGACAAGTAGCATGGCATCATAGCTGTAAGTCTGTGAAATGTACTCTGAAAGTTTCAGATTACTAATACTCAATAGAAAGATAATTCTATTTTGTTGAAACAAGTAAGAATTCTTGTGCTTCCTTGAGGCAAAGTGAAACAAATCCTTGGTTGTGTTGGTGGTGTTCCTCTTCCAGAGAACACAGAAAAGCAGTGTTTTCTATTTAAACCCCACAAGGTCAGATCATGATTGTCTTTGGAGAGTGAGGTCTTAACAACAGTCAGTTACTAAAATATTGGCAAACATGAGTTTCATGTTTTTTTGGAGATGTTCCTCAGGTTCAGGCTTAAGAGGTGCTATTGATTTAAGCAGTGAAATAGACTTCCCCAGAAATCCCTTTGACACCCTTGGATTCTCCTGCTTTAACTTGTGATTTTGAAGAATAAACAAACTTTTATTCAGATGTCTGAGAAACAAGAGGATTGGACAATTATATATTTAAAAAAACACCTAATGATGCTTAACATAGCCCCTGGAACAGAGTTTTGGGGAATCTGTGACAAGGAAATAGTGGCTGACACACACTTATCAAAGGAGGAGATAAGAGTAATTGCTCAATGGATTTGGATTCACCAAAGTACCCTGTGATTATCTGGCAGTGCTTGAAGTGCCCTGCTCTGGGTGCACAATGGCTGCTCTGGCTGCAGCACGGGATGCTGCTGCTTGAGTTTGGTTGGTTACATGCCAACGTGCTGAGAAAAAAAAAAAATTCTCGCAAAAGTTCCCATTCACCTTCTGTCCTGGGTGCATCACTTCTGCAAAATGAGCTGTTCTTGCCAAAAGAATTTGTAGCAAGCTCCTTGCCTTCATGACAGGCCTTTAGAGGGCTGGGGTGAGCACAGGTGCCTCTTCCAAGAGGGTCAGAGGACAGGGGTGTGGGAATGGCAGGCGTCAGCTGGGAAAGAGACTGTGCAGAGTATGGAAGGGACCAGAAGTGAGGCAGAGCTGGCCCACGGCCTCAAAGGCATCTTTCCACTGTCGGGAGTGGTTTCTTTAGGTGCTGCCTCCTCAGGTCTCTGCTGTTTGGGAAGTCAGCTGCTCCCACGCCATTGGGGCAGGGCTGGGCACTGCTCGGAGGCATCAGAGGGAAGGAATTGTGTCTTGCCTGGAGGTGTCCTGTTCTGCAGCTGGGCTGCAGAGGAGCTGGACTGCTCCAAGAACACCCTGTCAGGTGCTGAGGTGTTTCAGGCAAAAGGACTCTTGGCTTCTGAGGTCATTGATCTTTATTGAAAAGTAGCAGAAAGACTTTTGAAGAGAGCAGAAAGTCCCTAATGAAAATGGGACTTAATTAAGTGAAGAAAACCCTTACATCTCTGCCACTTTTCTGCCTACACTTGTCCACAGTGCTGGAAAGACAGCAGTAATTTCAAAAACAGAGCATGTGCTTCTCAGCTTGTATAACCTGGCTTCTGTGGGGCTGTACTGATTTGTGCCACCTTGGGACCTGGCACAAACATGTCCCTTTGATGGTCCAGGGCAGTGGGTTGGTGTGGCTGCAGCAGAGATGGTGCAGACTGCAGTGCTGAGGCTGGCAGCCCCCACTGTTCATCTCATTCCCAAGAATGGAAAATGTTTCCTGATCACTTGATTCCTAATGGCAAATCTGACTTCTTAAACTGTAAATATAGTTCTGACCTGGGGATAATTTCCTTTGTAATTGCATGATGAAATAATCCCATAAAGCAAAAACAGTACACGCTTCATGTGGCTCAACAGAATCCTTATTTATTGCTCATTTTGATCCTGTACAGAGCAAAATATGAATACAGCATCTAAACTATGAACACACTATATACATACAGAGAAGGAACAGTTAATTTTACATAAAGTGGAAAAGGCACAGAATGCAAGGTAATGCTCAGTGTTTCACAGGTTGGACGTCACCTTTTTCCAAGGAAAAGGGAATGGACCATGAAAGGGGGGTAAATTGCTTCATCCTTCCCCTGCCTCTGAGTATCTTTGGAGGGATTTGGTGCAGAGCAGATCATGTGCTTTAACCTAGCACCCTCTCTTTCTTTGTAGAAGGCTATTAGACATGAAGAGAAAGTTTAAATATGTAAGGTTTGGGAGTATATTGAGCAGTTTTTTCTTTAATGGATAGGTAGCAAGTGATCATGAATAATATATTATACTTCAAGCTTTTGAGTCAAATAGTGAAAGAGATTAAACAAATGGAATTTTGAAATATTTTAAGTCTTTTATGTGGAGATCCCTCCACATTAGTGGAGGTTATCAGTGCTTTTTTGGGAACCAGAAGCCAATTTCAATATTTTTTCCTTATAGCAGCACAAATGCTCTCCACAACTCCTAGATGTTATTGCTCCTCCCTGAATTTGTCTGTGCTTCTATATGTTCTATTAAACCCCTGGGCTGAGAAGCAGAAAACAGCTTGACATCTGCTATCTCAGTCTTAATCTGTGGGTTAAATTTCTTCGGGGATGTTATTAGACACTCTTTAAAATGTATTCTCTTTTGTTTTAGCTGTTGTTCCCTGGTTGAGATACGGCCCAGAAGGGTCAGTCTTCCTAACCATGCGTTTTATGGTGGCTGTAGCGTGTTCATGTGGCAACAGCTTTGGGACTTTCTGTGCTTCTCCAGGCTGCCATTGAGCATTTGCAGCTGCAGCATCTACCTCCCTGCTGCCTTTGGATGTTGCTTTGTTAATTCAGATTTTCAGGAAGTGTGTTTGGAACTGACATTTGTTGCCTTCTGGGCCTTTTCTTGTTTGTTTCTTATAAGATTGTAGAGTTTTGAGTATTTCACATTTTAATCCCTATTTGAAGTAAAACGTGCTCCCTCTAAGTTGTCCTACACAGATCTGTTTCGATAGGTAATTCTCATTCCTGACTCACCATCCTCCTCCCTCTGCTTCCTTTGGCCTCACTGCTCTGAAAGTCCAGCTTCACCCTTGCTGCGATCCAGCTTTTGCCTCCACCTCCCTTAAGTGCCATTTACTTTCATTTCCTTTTCTTCTCTCATTTTTCTGTGAATTTCCACCGCTTTTACTTTTATCACTTCCTCTCCACCGAGGCTGACAGCAATCACAACTTACTCTAATCTTAGTTTAAAGGTTTTTCCCCTGTCTTCTGTCTCCTTGACTTACTTTCTACAAACCACACTCGTATTTCACTGTGAGATTTTTCCCTTTGTTGTGCTTTTATGGGTGTCTTTTTAATTCTCTAGGAGCATATTCCTCCTGAACTCTCTTTGGTCTGTATGAAAAGTCTTCAGGCTTTCATCTTCTCTGCCTCTTCCTTCCTCTGTACACGCTCCTGGGTACCTTGCTCAGCCCTACAGATTCTCTCTGTGGCAACACTTTCTGGAATATTTTATTACATCTCTACAGATTGTTTTTTACTGTCTCCCAGATTTCATCCAGAAAGTCAAACCACGGAGAAGAGCAGATTTGCTCTCCAGCCCTTCCTTATTCTTGCTCTGTCTTTCCTTGTGCTTTCCTTCAAGTTAGTTCTCCTTGCAAACTGCCTCCATATTCAGCTGCTTTCTCCCTTTTGTCCTTTTTTTTTTGAATCAGGTAATAATTAAGCCTGGAAGGGACCTGCTGATATCATCTAGCTCAACCTCCTGCTCAAAGAAGGGCAGACTTCAAAGTTAGGTATATATTATAACCATTCTGCTGCTATTTCTGATATGAGTTAATTTCTCTTTTTCTTTCTCCATCTCTGCTCTTCCCTGAGATCTCAATTCTATCAGTTGAACTCATTGACCAGAAAACCAAGAGCATAAAGCAGGAGTGTGGAAGCATCTCCTTTGCATCCACTTTATTAGTCCAGTGCTGCTTCTGCTGCTTGGGCTAATTCATGCTTCCAGATTTGCCCTGCTGTTCAGAACTTGCTGTCCCCAAGCTTTTCCCAGCCTGCAGCCTTCCAGCTTCTCTTCTCCACTCACTCACTGCTTTGCCCTCTTGTTATCACAGCCTCCCATGTCTTTGCCCACTTGGCCACTTTCTTGGCATAGTTGGCCTTGTCTTTGTGTCTCTCACAGCTTCTTTGTGTGAGGCAAAACCCGCATGTGTAAGAATCCACACAAATCACTTCTGCGTCACCTGTGGTCTCTCATCTTCACTTGCTGTTCTCTGCTGCCTCATTTACTTGGTATCTGCTGCCTCAAACTGGACACTCTTTGAGTCAATTGCTTCTTTTTTTTCCCCCCCAGTGTTTATGTATCTTTCTAGAAATGATCACACCTAACAAACTTTATGGTGTGCTTTATTATGCCTCAGCAGTGTCTCATGGGGCAAAAGCTGGGCTAAATCAAATGTTTCAATTAATGACTACTGCATCTGTAATTACATAAAGCCGTGGTTTGAAAAGAAACACCCTGAATTTCTGCTCTCTCTTATCATAATTTTAGTAACTTGTTTTTCCATTCTTTCCTCAGTTGTCTTTTGAACTCTCTGAATTTAGACTGCAGCTGTACAACAGCGATTGCATTCAAAATAATAAGCTTTAGTACTAAAGCTGTAAATTTGGCTGGAATAAAATCTGTCGTGTCTTTTTGCTGTGACTACGTTCTGCCCTTCTAACTCAGCTTGAATCCAACCATCCACTCACATTTTATGTACTGCCTTGTTTTGAAAGATATTGGTGAGGACTGCAAAACATCCTGGATGTGCTTACTCTCATAGTTACTGCTAATCATCTAATACAAAAATAAATGTGAGTGGCATTGATCTTCAGTAATCCCTTAAGGGGCTCATTCAAAATGAATTACGAATCGATCATTAATTTAAAAGATAAGTTAAACTCTTGGATACTGAGTGTGCGTACTCCGTTATGCAACTCCTGGAATAATCAGCTGGGGGTTGCTGTGTCTGTCTGGGATGTTTCAGCACTGTGGGAACATGTAAGCTGAAGTGCAGAGAGAAAGAAATGCCTTCATGGAGTTTCCACTCTGTTGCTTCCTTATTGTGGGTTCAGTTTGTGTGGGAGCAATGTTTGTGATTTAGTTACTTGACTACATCTGAAAATTGACTGCATGAGTTACAGTTAAATTTTGCCTCTACATTCCAAAAACCCTTTTGACCTGGGAGCATTTTTGGCACATAGAATCATACCATTGTTAAGGCTGGAAAATACCTTTAAGATCATTGAGTCCAACTGTTAACTTACATTTTCAAATGTCAATTTCATTACAAGATTTCTTTGTATCAAATGTTTTTTTCATTGCTTTACGTGTCAATGTGATTTTTATTACATATATGTAAATGTCGGTTTCATTACAAGATTTCTTCCAAGCTTCTCCATTACATTTCATGCATTTGTTTCTTTTTTGACAAAGCAACCCTTTTGCTGCCGAGGTTTATGAGGTAGTTAAATAGGATCATACCTGTTTTAAAAGAGGAAAATTGAGGCATAAAAATTTATTTGCCCATGATCTTATGAGAAGTCTGAGCTCCAGGAGAAGCACCAAGTTTGTCCTAATTGTTTTCAAGCCACTGTTCTACCTGTAGGCCACTTCTGCCTCTTTCCTGGTATTTTCCATGGACTTTAGGAAACACTTCTAAGCATGCTTTTTGGCATCCAATGTGTGTTTGCAATGTGAGAAGCAGTAATTTTCTAAAAGGGACCATTGGGTAATATTGTAATAGGAAAAAGGCAGTAGTGTGGATACACACAATTTGTTTGGGATATTTAGATTCCATGTCTCCTAACAGGTCAGGTTGTGCCCACTGGGTATTTTAAGCCACAGTCTTTTATCCTAGGAGAAATACGTGCTTTTGTGGAAACTCAAATTCATTTCACCTTCATTTTAGTAGAATGTGGAGGGGCAGCAAGCAAAATGAAAGAACCAGAAGGAAGAAAAACAAATTTGAAGCATTTATTTTGGAGAGTTTTCACACAGCTTCCTTTTAATCCCTGATTAACAGATGAAAGAAGATACACTGAGACACAGCTCTAGCACTAAACCCTTTGATAACAGAATTACAATGTCTTTATTGTACAGGCTTAGTTGATTTGTCTGCATCATCCTCTGCAGCAGTGATTGCTAGGCAGCCAAAGGAGAGTGCAAAGGAGAAGCTGTTATCCGTGTGGTGTCCAGGACAGGCACTTACATTTATCCCAGGAGCCATTACTGTCTGTAATGCCTACTGCTGATTATCAAGGCTGGAGTTTCCAGTGCAAATAAAAATTGTCCTTGGATGGGTTGGTCCAAAGCAACAATAAATGTCATTGGTTCACTTAAATGCTAAAAGATTTTTCACGTTATTGAGCTTAAAAGGAAAGCAGTGAAAGCCCAAAATCATTGTCAATATTTATCAGAACAAAAATGAATATATCTAACATATGTACAGTGTCCCCTTTCCGCCATGTCTGGGGATGGAGGAGCGGCTTTGCTTTCTTCTAGATCAGTCTTTCCATGGGCGGGGGCTGCACCATGTTCCACATCTCCACCCGGGAGCCCTCCTTCTCCTGCCGGCTGGGGCTGTAGGTGCCCTGTGTCGCGCGTTTGTTGGCGGTGACGGCCAACACCACCATGGCCAGGGACAGCACCACCAGCAGGGCCAGCGTCACCGAGCCGATGGAGGTGAATATGCTCGAGATCAGGTCAGCTGTCAGCTGCAAGGATTGAAATAATTGCAATATAATTGCCGTCGAGAGAAGGCTGAGACACACTTGAGCTACCCCGGAAGGAAAACAGAAACCATTCTGGGGACAGGGCTTCGCATAGGTGAGCTACTGCTGAAGCACCGTTTAGTGGCAGGGTATTAACCCCTCCAGATTTTGTTCTTTGGGCTCCTCAGAAATGCTTAGTGTTCAAGACAGAGCTGGATGGATTTCGTTAAGGACCCATTCCTTTTGACAGCTCCTTACCTTGAAAATGACCTGTAAGTTCATATGTCTGTGGGCTGCAGTAGTAATTCAGCAATTATTTAATCACTTCAACAACAATTCATCATTCCTAATTTGCTTGTGAGCACGCTATTGCTGGTCTTTGCTGCTGCAAGTTAAACGTGAGCTAATTTGAATATATATTGAGTCACATTTCTGTTTATCTTGCTGGAGGACTGAAATTTATATGTATATTTATATATATACGTGTGTGTATATATATATATATAAAATTTGCTTACATTAAATATTGTAAAATGTAGTATTTCTCCAGACATTCCTAGCAGTAAGCTTTTCTACCAGCACGTTTGCATGAAATGAGCGTATAAAGGCTGCACAAGAGTGCATAATCAGTATATTTTCACAAATAAATTTTAAAATATTCATGCAGCTCTTCGTCCACATACAGACTTCGTAGCTTCCTCTACAGAAACACAAGCACTACAGTACAGGATGAACGTAAGGATGCTCTGATGTTTTGGTTTTTTTCAGTTTTCACGTGGCGGTGGGAAATGTAATAATGTCAGAAGGCAGAGTGCACAGAAACCAATCTGTCAGCTGGAAAGCTGCAGACCAGAGAAATTTTATAGTTGGTAGATGAATGTTTTCTACACATCTATGTATACACTTTCCTGTGTAAAAAATGCTTATGGTGAGGAGAGCAGTGAAGTGATGTGGTTAGTGTGGAAAAGTGGTCACTATGGACAGAATGACCCTAGCAGGAATTGAACTTCTGGGCAGATTCTGCCATCCATCATCTTTCGATTTGTATTACAAGTGACAGCTGAACTGCCCGAGATGAATGCGCGCTTGAGGCTGAACTTTCAAATCCCCAAATATTTAGAAAGGGAAGACAGCAGGTCAGAGCCTGTTTCCCAGTTAGATGCTCCATGTTGCAGGATATTTTAGTGACCTGCTTACTCGTCATTTCTAAGGAAGGGCAATCACAGTCCAGAGCAGGAAGATGATTTTGCACTCAGCGATGGATGCCCTGGAAGTGGATGCTGCTCTGAGTGTGCATCCCCTGGACTCGTGCCTTTACAGGAGAACAACGATGCCAGAGGGAAAACGTTAAAACAATCCTGCCTCTTTTTTTTTCTCTCCGCTTCCACACTGATTTAAAAGGTCCTGCTATAACCATAAAAGCAAGTTTGGCTCAGGGACTCTCTCCAGGGGATAAATGATCGACTAGGATATTTTCCTCTGTCCTTGATGGCTAAACATATTGTCCCTGTGATTTTAAAAACATTTTTCCCAATAGAAATAATATAATGCAGGTGACAGACCAAATGACTACTGCTCTAAAACAAGGTGACATGAAGCCTGTTGGTCTATTAAATTGTATTGGATTGGGAAGGTTATTTCATCTCTGGATGGTGTTACAGACATATTTGAGATCCTAGTTTTGCCCTGTATTCTGTTGGACTATACGACTCTTGTTGCTCTTTTCTCAGAGAGGCAGCAAATTTTTAATGGAATTTTTGTTCCCAGAAGCTCTCTTTTATTTCCATTGCCAGCTCTGGGAAAATAAGGACTAAGATAGTCCAGGTTAACTCTGATCCTAGGGTTGAACAGGCCATTTGCAAAAGAAATTCACTACCATAGGCAAATGGATGGTACGGCCTCGCCTCTGATATGTGAAATTTTCTGAACTCCTGTCTCCTGTTTTCCAGTCCATACTCTTTCCATTCCTGTTGCAAGCGTGTCTGTCTGTATCTATGGAGACATTTTCATTTATGATAACCTTCTAATTAATTTGATTTCTTAAAGAAGAACTTTTTGCAAAGAACTGGGGTGAAGAAAAAACCTGTAACTTGCTAAAATGGAGTCACACATCTAAATCCCATTCTCAAAATCATCGTAACAGGGATTTTTTTCATTTTGCAATAGTTACTTATTAGAGAAACCTTACCTATCCTGAGCCAATATGCAGAAGAAATTACCCACTGATTAACATTTGGAGAGCTCGGGGTTTTACCATGATCAGATACCTAAGCTGATTTTATTTCTGTGTCTATATTGCTTCTAATTTCTAAATGTGAACAAAAGGCCTTTACTTCATCTTTTTAGGTGGATTCTATTGATCAAACCCCCCTGATGTTCCAGTGCTGCCCTCTGGTTTATCAGCCCACAGCTCCCTGCCGAAGTTTCCAGTATGAGGTACCCCCTTAGCAGTTGCACTGAACTGGTAACAAGAGTTGCCAGAAGGCTCTGCAGTCTGGTCCCATCAAAATCAACTGCTTCTTTAGTAATTAATGGCTGAATTGTTAAATTAATTTGGAAAATCAGCTGGCTGATCTGGAAAAAAAAATATCTGAAAAGCTCTGTCCTCTGTCATCTCAGAGTCTGTTCACTGCGTGTTTGGTGATGATGATAGACTGAAATAATTGTATCTAGTGATCCCAGAAATAAAAGGATTGAGCAACATTTTCAGTAACATTAGTGCTGCTGAAACAGTGGAAAAGAGGTTTTCTGTCACTGGCCATACTGTGTACTTTGCATAAAGGAAGGGAGTGGTCATTAAAAATGCAGTTTGAAATTAAAGGTCCCATTATCAGTGCTTCAGGCTTTTCTGGTAAGTCCTTGCTGGTGCTTCCACCACGGATGGGTCTGGACTCTGAACCTCTGGGATGTTTCAAAGGTTGCCCTGGGGCTGCTCACGTGTGTAGCTGCTCATCTGGTGCTCCATCCATGTCTCAGATCCCCTGGCTGTGGGGCTGGGGCATCCTAAGGGACTAGATGACCACACTCCAATATCACTTTTCAGCTTCCTGTCACAGTTCCCTTCCCCACGTTAACTAGTTAAGACCTGGCCATTGAGCTGAGTGCCTGGGAGATTATTGCAATGTCCAGTTTGTCACAAGGGTGTTGCAGAGTCCCAAGCAAGAGGTGTTCTTTGGCCTAGAGCTTCAAAAGAAGAAGGGGAAAGCTCTGGAAAGGAAGATTTTTTTTTTTTTTGGCACAAAAAAAAGCCACAGAACAGCTGGAAGCTAGTGAAGGGAAACAAGTTCCTGAATTTTTTTGCTGAAAACCTTTGTTGTTAGGGAAGCCTATGAGACCCCTCCATACGCCGTGATTGTCTTTCAGAAATAGTTCTTGCTAATAAATAACACATGGTGATCACAGCTATTTCTGAATGTAACTTCAGCGCTGCTTATGAATAACTAAATATATGCAAGGTAATTGAAGGAGGGTTAATTAACTGGCTGGGCAATACCTTAGAGATTCTCATTATAGTTTGAGGCTGGACTGAGAGGACTCCTGAGGGCTCTTCCAACCCGAATTATCTTACGAGCCTTTTTAGAAGGTAGTTGGTGACAGAACAGTTTTAAGAATTCCCAAGCCCCTAATATAGAGGGGCTGCCTGTAAAAGCTGCATCCTTAGTGGTAATGGATGCTGATGGCAAGATGATACCAACAAAATGAGGTTTGCTACCATGGGAAGGCCTCTCTGCTTCTCACTAAGTTATTTAATGTAGGATGTTCTATTTATATACCTTTGGATGTCAGCTGGAGCAAGAGAAGTTTATTTAGGCAAAATTTTTAAAAAAGGAAAAAAAAATATTGAATTTAGTTTTCATGTAGTGGATAGCTTCATCTGTAAAGACAGAAGAAAATACAGGCAAAAAATGTTTGTCTTTTTCTAAAGCCAAGTCTTTCGGCTTTTCACATGTGGTTTCACATCAAAATTGATTAATTTTTCTAGGGTTATTTTAATTATTAAATTAAAATTATTTAGAATATTTAGATCACATAAAAAATTTGAATAGAGTGACATTTCATTGTAGCTCTGGGTTTTGCTTTTCATTTGGTTATGGAAATAGATTTATTGTTCTGCTTTGGTTCCTTGATCTGCTTTGTAGATGAACATTTTGGATAAGGAGGGCCCAGTTCAGAAGTCAGAGCTCAGAGGCATTTATCAACCCAATGTATGTTTGCTAATCTTTAAACAAGCCGCCTCCCAAATGGTTATTTGATAAGAGGGAGCATCAGGGATTTGCTGTAATGAACATTTCCACGTGTGCCAAGTGTCAAAGGCAAGAGGAGCAGCGTGAGGGAGCCCAGCCAAACTCACGGGGCCTCCTCCTCCTGTGTGACACCAGCATGGCTGAGCTGAACTAATCCTGCCCTGTGCCCACACAGGGACCAGCGGTGTGGCCACGGACACAGGGCCGAGGGAGAGCAGGGAGAGAGACCAGGGACAGAGACCAGGGACAGAGAGAGACCAGGGCCAGAGACCCAGGAGAGAGAAGCTGCAGGCCCGGCGCTGGCAGGGAATGGCCGCAGGTGTGAGGCAGGCAGCGGGCCTTCCCCGCGGGCCGTGCGCGGGAAATGCGCGGGACGTGGCTGTGGGCTGCGGGAGGCGTGAGGGGCCCTGAGGCAGGAGCCTGCCCTCCTCTGCGGCTGGGCACCGAGGATTGATCCGCCTTCATTCCAGCACTCGCTCAGAAGTGATTCTGGATGCGTCTCCAGACAAAGACATCAACGCAGGCTTTAAAACACAGGGACTGACAAACCCCGGAGCGTTCCCTTCCCTGCCACATGCGGGGCTGGCTGGGAATTCTGCAGCTGCTCGTGTGCACTGGAGCTTTTGCCGGCGAAGTCTCCGGATCCTGAGTCCCGACACCACTCACAAGGTTATCACTTCATTCCCGGTAAGAACATCTGATCCGTGCCATCCAGATTTACTGCCCCCAGACCAAAACCATTTGCTGTGGTAACGATTGGCTTGAGTAGTCCTAATCCATGCCAGAATTACTTTGAAACGTTTGGGGGCATATAGGGATAATAGTGAGCAGCCAAAGAAAAGCCATTTACTTGATTAAAAGGCCCATAGATGTGCTGAGTTTATTTCATAGAGGATTTACAGCCATCTTATTGGAATTTTTTTCTGTTTCAGGCTGAATTCAAATAAGAATTTGTGTAGTACAATGAGAAATCCAGTCAGTCACACACAAACCTGTTATCATGAGATGCATTGATAACCCCAGCCTGTGAGGCTACAGTTTATTTTCAACAGCAGTAAAGTGGCCATAAATCTATAGATTGACTTTTTTCTAACAAAACTACATTAAATGAGTGGCAACCTTTTTCTGTGATTTTCTTTTTTCACCTTAGCAAACCGTGACCTGTTGCTCTCCCTCACATCACCTGCAAAACGTAGCTGCTCTGTGCTAAACACCAGTCACCATGTCCCAAGAGATGTTGGGCTCTTGAGCTGANCTTTTTGGGACTCATTTAAGGAGCGCAGATTCATGTCAAGGCAAACACTGCACAGGCCATTGGAAAAGACAAACTATTTCTCAGATTTTATAAACATCACCTATTTTCTTTAACTGCTTTATCCTTTAATGGTTTATCCTGGTCTCCTGCTTCATGCTGTTGTCCATGTGGGCACTGATCTTTGAGTGTGTCTATACACAGTTATTTTTCAGGTCCTTGAATAGTCTACTCCTTGCTGCTTTGGTACCTGTGGCAACAAAGGAAGCAGCACTGAGTGCACCTTAGCTGATTTTCCACTGTTTATCATCGGTGAGACCACCAACTCCTTTTCCTTCTGCACACCTCAGAACTCTGCATTTCATCCTGTGGGCTTCAAAAGTGGCACTTGCACTGTATAGACGTTCCTCTTGTCCCCTGAACTGATTCCTGAAAGGTGCAATATTTGCTGTACTGTAAACCTGATGCCTAACAAGTTTCAGGATTATCTGGTAAGAAAAGTGTTTGAATTGTCTCAGATTGAGAAGCAGAAAGCGAGAATTAAAAACAGACCTAGGAAGACTGCTGCAGGGCTTTTCTCTAGTTTTGCTTCGTTCATGAGTAAGAACAAGGCCAGTTTGTAGGACCAGATTCAGCCGTGGAGCCTTGAACACCTGAAGAAGATCTCAGTGGCCTGAAGGTGTGGCTGCTTCCCCCTGCAGTCAGCCAGCCCCGAGCTCCAGTTCAGGGTGGCCTGTAGCTGCCACAAATTGGCTCTGGTGCCTTCTCTATGTAAGGCAACACCCCAAGGTATCATCACTGCTTTTTTCTCCACATCTTAGGAACTTTTCCCCCTGACCCCATGTTCCCTGGGACGAGGTTATCCTGTTGTCCCTCACCTCCCTCTGTAGCCCTCTGAAAATATCTCTGTATTACATCTTGAATTTCCAGCACTGCCATTGCTGTTTCTGCCATCAGCCTCTGAGTTATTTTCCTCATAGCTGCAGGGAAATACAATCCCACTGCCTGGAGGGCCTGAATGAGACCCTGAGTCCTGTACCTGCCCCTATGGACATTACTGAAGAAAAAACTTAGGTGACTACTTCTGATGTGTGCAGAATATCCACAGTATTTAGGCAGTTCATCTTGTAGAAAAAAGATTTTAAGTAATTATTTTAAATTTTTTTTGTTTTCCTGTGGGTGTTATTGTCTGAATATTTTCTTAAAATGTCTCTGAAGAAATTACGTTCACTACCACCTCTTTATAGTATATGTTTTTTATATAATGTAGTTTGAATAGTTTCTCTTAGTTGACACTTGACAGTTTTAATTGATTCCTTCCTGGAAAATGTCAACTTTTAGTTTTCTGACGGTTCTTGAAATCAAGAAAAAAGCATAGAGAAAATTCATGTTAGCTGCTATAATGATAAATTGATCATCTGGCTTGACCAGTTATAGATCAGAAAAATGCAATCTTTACTCTGAAGGAAGAGTTACATCTGTGGCAGTCTGCAAGAAAATGAAGAAGATGGAGATGATTGAAGTCTAGGATTTAGCTGGGCTTGCAAAGAAAGCACCTCATTAAGAAATTCTGACAGCCTCCCTCCTGGCACGTGAAGCTGCACTGTTGTGACACTACAGAAGTTAATGAGGAAGTTTGTTCTAATTATAGAAGAGCAAGAAATTGGAGATTGGAGACGGAGCTCTCTGAAGCGTTGCAACTAAATTGTAAAGCAGACTTCAGTGAAACCAGGGTGTTGTTCGCATTAGTCTTGATCTCCCAGTCAGATCAGCTTACCCAGACCTCCTCCTCCCCACACTGGGCTGCAGGACCATTTCCAGGTCACTTTAAACAGTGCTGTGTTTAAATCAAAACAATTTGCCCCCTCCTCAGTGCTGGTACGTGCAGTAATATGTGGCTCAGGTGGCCTTCTATTGGCAGTATCAGCCTTTTGGCCAAGAAGCTTTTCCAGCTTGGAAGGCTCACTTTTAGGAATTAACCTTTAAAGGACAGGCTACCTACAGTAACTATAATTTCTTTAACTACTTGTAGTATTGATATCTGGTTTATATTAACTGTTTAGTGAAGGCAGTCCAGCCATGAAAACAGAGGTGCTTGGTACGGCTGGGATGGTATGTCTTTGGCAGAAGGAACAAGATTCCTGGGTTTGGCCACCGTACGGTACGTGAGCTCAGCCAGGGACCCAAAAGAGCCAGAAGTACATAAGCAGCCCCTTAAAATCTGCATCAGATGTTTTGCTGGATCAGTATCTCCCAGATTATTGAATGCCTTTTAGACAGCAGCGTGTTGGTTGCACAGAGAGAAGTGATTTGGGTGGCAGTTTGGGAGGGCAGCTCTCATTAAGCTGTGGGCTTTGAGAAGGCTCCTTGATAGTGCTTCTGCAGCAACTGCCAGTGCTAATTTTGTAAGTGCTCCAGCTCTTTTTAAGATCATCCGAATGGTGCAGCACAGATTAAATGTGCAGCTCCAATGTGTTGTTGTGAGATGCCTTTTAAAATTCTATCGACAGCCTCTGGTGTAGGAACTTCACCATCTGCTGCAATCTGAAAGGATAAGAGGGAAAAATCTATAGCTGGTGCAAATCCAGGCAAACCATGCTGAGGAGGAGTTTGTCCCATAGCTGCTATATCGCAGACTAGACAAATGTTTTAGTAAAGGTGTCAGTCTCTGGGGTGCAACATCCTTTTCCAGTTTGGGAAATGCTTTGGGGCATCATACAGAATTATTTTTGTGCATGGCTGCCAGCACAGTGTATCAGGTGGTGTTTCTCCACACGGGATAACTGCTTTGCAGCTTTGAGACAGCAGGTTCTGTATGAGTACATCTTGGTGGTGGATAAAAGCCTCACCAGGCAAGCATCTTGCAGGAAGGAATGGGAGATATTTAAACTCAATACTATCACTGAAAACACTGACTTCCTGGTTTTGCCTTGCATGTGGCCAGATTGAGTTTACTGCATCCCTGTAGCTGCCACAGTAGAAATTGCACCTGAAGAGGGATTTGGAAGAACACACAGGCCTTTTGAGGAAGTCTGTTGTCATGGGAGAGTGAAGTGGGTGTGAAGGGGTCAGTAGGTTAAACCCCAAAACAGGAGAATAGGAAAACATGCTACAGTGGTGAAGAGGAGGGCAGAAGAGTTTCCAAGGAAAAGAGGTGAAGAGAGGTTCAGCAGACAGAGAGAAATAGTTAAAATGATGAGACAGAAGAACTGATTTGAAAACTGCTTTCTTCATTGGTTGCATAGGTGTTGGTCAGACCCACTAGTGCGGGATGATGTTGAGACACTCAAGATGGGGCTGATGGTAATGACAGCGTTTGGATAAGAGAATGAGGCAGGAAAGGGTAACATAGGCTATCAACAGCTAAGTCAAGGAAGCAATTAAACCATTCCTACTGTAAACTTCTGCTTTTCTGATTTTTTGCATGTATATTTTATCTGTCATTCTAGATTCCAATATTTTCTGTATTGGGGAACTAAAAAGGAGAGGTTTTGCTGAGGTGTTTGCAATCTGGAAGTACTGTCTCAGTGAATACCTGCCTGTTGTTTCTCCTCACTAATGTGTTTCCTTGCACTTTGCTTTCACCAGGCATGATTTGCCTGTATTAGGGATTACCAGTCTCAATGAACTTTAATGGAGTTGCACAATCTGACTTGTGCACAATGTGGAGTTGCTCAAAACTCCACTTTTCAGCACACAACAGCGGAGGTTAAAGATCTCTTTCTTAATTAGTGATGTTAGTGGTAGATGTTCTTTTATTTCTGCGATCAGGTCTTTGAGAGCAGCCCCAAGGTCCCATCACAGCCCAGCATGACAAAGGGGTGCAGCCACCTCCTGTGGGCTGTGGTCCCTGACTGTCACCATGGGTAGCAGAGTCCCGTGGTGACAGTCAGGGTAGTTCTTGCCCCCAGGTCCTGGTTCTCTTGCACAGGTGCAACCTGTGCTGAAACTCAGCCCTGCCTCTCCCCACTTTCTGTGGGAATGAGAACCTGCTCTGTCCAGTGATGCATAATAAACAGGTGGGTCAGCTGTGCATGGCACAGCACAGGCTGTTACAATTCCTGGCCGATTTTGTAATTGCCAGACACTTTCCATCCCTGCTTCTTTGTTAATAATTGGAGCCAACGATCTCAAAACTGTTCCATGGAATTCTCCTCCGTACTTGGTGCTGAGCTCCTGCAAACCAGCCATGTGTTGCTACCTAGCATTAATAGGATGCTGTCAAGTGGTGATGAAGTAAGGAGCGCTGTGACTGTTTCACACTGTCAGACAACAAGGTATCGAGTCAGCAGCGAGCCTTTGCTGGGAGCAGCACTTCGATTGCAGCCATCTCCTGCTTCCAACTGTAAATATTAATAGTATAAGATAGACCTTTATTGGCTACATAATACTTGCCTTAGCGCGCTACGTGACACTGTCACGGTACTTCGCTAATTATATTCCTCCACAAAAACTTTCAGTGTGTTTTTATCCTACTGGCTGCTTTTTTTTCTAGTGGAAAGTTGATTTGAGACAGTAAAAATCATTGTGGTTTAGCTTCAGGAGAGACTTTGGAAGAGATGCATGCAGGTAAAGTGTAAATGAAAAAAAAATCTAAAAACTGCTATGTTAATTATTCAGACTTGATTTAGACTTTTCATTTGCTATCAGAGTTATTTTTTGTCTTTTTTTTTTAAGTCTACTTTCATCTTGTTTTTAGAGTCATGTGAGTGTGTCTCTACCTCTGAACCTCACCACTGTCCTCAGGGATTCTTGGATCAAGTCCTGCATACCTACTATAGGACCTAATCATTGTATTAATATTGCTGGCATTCAACAGGTTTGCATCTGAATGTGAACTGGATGAAGCCAACCCCGATAATTGCTTTCTGGATATCTGCTGAAGATGCAAGTGTTTTAGAAAGTCTCTTTCTATGTCATAGCCAGCATAGTACATTGGAAAAAGGTCTCTAAAAATGCAGTAGAAATTTCTCTTAACTTTCTACTCCATGCTTTTACCTTACTGCCACCTAAAGATAACTAACAGAAAATACATTGTACTCCAGATTAGAGAGTTTTACTCTGATATGCTGGGAAGGAATGGCAGCCTTGTCAATGTCCTTCTTTTAAGAAGAATCCCTACACTTTCAGATTTTCTTGAAGATCATACTTCTGGGAAATAGGAAAAAAAATCTGCTGGCTCGGCTCACTGAATTTACCTCTGGTCCTCCATGGCAAGGCTCCGTGACTCTGAGGCCAACTCACCCTGTTTCTGGACAGATGATTATCTCAGATCTCCTCAATACAGGCTGAAAGTAGCATTTTCTACAGTGTGTGGGGTCAGGTCAAAATCCACCTTTATCTGCAGGTGTAAGGTATTTCTGATACAACCCCCCTTTAATTCCACCTATCTCAGATACGAGAGTATCTGCTGTCAAACAGGCAGCCTGAGTGGCTCCTCCTTCTCAGCTCCATCCTTGATGCCTTATTTCCTACACAGTAGTTTTCAGTTTGGAGAATGCCTTTAAAGCAGCCTTTTGTCAGAGAGGGGAACTGAGGTGTGAAATAGAAACACAGTTAGCCAATGATCAGGTAGGCAACCCATGGTGGAAATGGTGATTGAATAGACTCTCTTCCCTGTGCCTAAACTGCCTGTCAGTCAAACCAGGGCAGCACAGCCCTGCCCAGCTCTAACGCAGCCCCCGACAGTGGCACTGGTGAGGTCTGGCTCAGGGTGTGCCCTCCAGGCTCTGCCCTGCTGGATGTTTGTGCAGTTGCTGGTGCACTGAGGCAGGAAGCCGTGAGCAAGAGAAGCTGTGCCTGACAGGTGGTCTTTCATGGAGCTGTTGCAATCAGACATTTTTACTGTATGACATATCTTTTTTGGAGTGAGGTGTGGCATTCTCTGTTGTTTAAACTGCAATATTGCACTTACACTGGTAATAAATCCCTCATAATGTGCCTACTACAGGTTTGCAGTCTGAACTCAGACTAAACTCACATTTCCACATCAACTGACCTGTTGTTATTTATTGCCTGAGCACCAGGACAGGTGCTCTTTCCTGGCATGGCCAGGCAGTGACTCCTCTCAGGCAAATACCCTTGAGTGCAGTCCTCACTCCTTGGTTCTGAGGCTCAGCTCCGTGCCCCGTGGGACTGCTACAGATTCAAGCACGCTTTGGTTTTATACATTCTCACATATTGAAAGGATCTGGCTCCACCAGCCTCATTACCTGTAACTGCCTCAAACCAATGATGGATGACCCATTTTGTTAAAGTACCCAGCTGTGGTCATGTTGTAGTGTTTGGAGATAGTTCATCCTCTTCCAAAGTTCCATTCTGAAGTCTCACAGACCTGACACTTTGTTGGCTATCTGTATTTTTCATACTACAAATAAGCCATTTAATTCAACTAAAATGTTATCAGTGTTTTCTAAAATCCTTTCTTTATGGCTCTGAGTAACTCTTCTGATTGAGACTTGCATCCTTCCTTAAAATATTCCCAAACTCATACGTATTAGCAAAGTAATGAGGAAATCATGCAAGTTATATAAAATTTTGGCAGAAGTGTCACAAATTAGCGTTTTCTCCTGGAAGAATACTTCTGCTTCCTTCTTCATCAGTTGTTTTGGGAGAGGAAGGAGAAAAGTGATCACGAGCTAGGAATCTTTGACTTAACACTTTCTGGAGGTGAAATAAATTGTTTCAGGGCTCTGGGTCCAGGCCAGTTGCAGTCTGAGCTGCCTGGGTACTCCTCCAAGGGAGAGTGGGTAGCTGATACTGAATGGAAATTTAGCTTCCATGCCTACTCCATCTAGAGAACTTCACTGCTTTGGAGACTATTGCTTAGCACCAGGTTCTACCAATAATGCTTTAGTAGTTTTAAAGTGTTTAAAGTAGCCCGGGGTAGACTGTGGTGTCTCTCTCTCTCCGTCCAGTTCCTAGTGAAGAACAAGAAAATAACACTTGGGCACCTTACAGAGGTGCCACAAGCATTCACTTGAAATAACGAAGTCATTTTTCCTGTGTTCAGATACAGCCCAGGTGTTCAGTGCTGTCCCCATCTCTTTGACTTTTACAAATCCGTTTTACTTATGATTTTCCTTATTCGTGTAATTTCATTTCCCTCAGTGTCACTTTGTGCCTCCAGGGTCTCCTTCAGAACCACCTTTTTTGATGGTTTCCAGAAATGGCAACGCCAACAGGACTGAAGGGTTTTGGGGACTCCTCTCTGCCTTCCCCAGACAGATCCACAGCTACCACTGAGGTTCCCTGACAATATCACTTACTGAGAGGACAGGGGAAAATTTGGGTGGGATAATAACTTCCAAACCTGTAGAAAGTGACAGAAGACCTTTTACTACTGGGATTTGGTCTACCATGAAAGATGTGTTACGATCTCATATGTACAGAAACCAAGCATTTTCTTTCAGCCTGAATGAGATTTGTGTTTGATCAAAGGAAAAAATAAAATAAGAAAGGATCGAGTGCCATTTTCCATGAGACACAGCACAGTGTCCTGCCTGATTCTCATGTGCAATATTCTGATTAGTTCGCAAAATGGTAGCATTTGGGATAAAAAAGGCAACAGTGACATCCCTGTATAAACTCTGTGCTTATGCTGCCATTTCACGGAGGGATTATTCAGCCTAGATAAGACCAGACACATGCATTAGTATTGGTGAATACAAACTGAAATTAGCCTTGCAGAAGAGGTGCTGTTGCCAGGCCCTCCCAGAGCCTAGTCCCTAGTTTGTCATTGATTTTAATTGGGAGCAGGTTTGGGTTTTTCTTTGGGGTTTCTTTATTTTGGCTTGGGTTGGGGTTTTTTTTGGGTTTTGGGTTTTGTGTGTGTGTGTATTTTTGTTTAATGTTGTTGAGGGTTTTCTTGGTTGGTTGGTTGGAGTTTTTTTTGTTGTGTTTTTTTTTGTTGTTCCAGGATTATCACCTCCCAGGTGTCAGCCAGGCTGTGTCCACACCATGCATCCTTTTCGTGGATAACTGATACAAAGTCAACAGGGGAGAAAAAGTCTTGTTACAGGATGATCAGGGAAGTAACTGCACCTTTAATTCACCCACAAATGGTTACTGCTTGGAGAAGAGGGAACAGAGGGTCCTGTCCCTTGGGAGGTAAGAAGAGGACAGCTTGTGATGTTACCAGTGCTTCCCCCGACACAAAGAGAAATATTTTCATTTACTTCTTGTAATGGATAAACTAGACCCCAAAGTATTAATGTGTTTGATAATCTCCAGAATCCCTACCCTACCATTTCACAGGCACCACCAACAATCAAAGCTGTCTCCAATGGTGCAAAATCTGTTCACTCTAAATAATTACAAAGATTTGTAAAGCTGCTATTTTCTTGTCCTTTGAATTACAGCAGTATCACATTTTTTACTTCAGTGCTCTTATTTTTTGAAAACGGAATAATTTGTTCTACCAAATATGATTCGAATGAATTTAAGGACTGTTGTATTTGCTGCACATTTGGATTGGTAGAAAGTTCAGATATCAGTGTAACAAGCTCTGCCTCTCATTTAAATGGTTCTCTGTATCAAAATAGATAAATGTTCTTGATCATTTGAAACCAAAATATTTTTCAGATTCTCAGGAACGTGAATTCTTTTTATTCCTTTTCAGTGGAATAATATTCCATAAGCCTAGTAAAGTGTGTAATTCTTTTCATATGTTTTTAGCAATGGAGCTTCATATCAAGAACAGAAAAATAAATAGAACATTAAGTCTCATGAACCATATAAGAAAAAAAAAAAAAAGACATAAAATCTAGTATCTGAACAATGCAGGCACAGAGTGCATGAATGTGTTATAAAGTGAGCAGTGACTGAAGTAAATGCCCATGTGATGTGGATGTGGGTCCACAGGGAAAACATCAGAAGATGAGAATAGGGAAGACAATGCCATTGCAACAGACAGGATGGTGTACAGACAAAATGTGTTAGTCTGAACACTCAGGTGTTATGTGAACACCGTGCTTGAGCTGATCCCTGTTCTGCAGTGTTATGCTGTCATATGTCATCTGGGCTCCCTTTTCTGCTTATATTTACCATGCACATTAAATATTCAACTGCTTTGCACTGATGCGTGCAGCAATCCTGGCCTTGGGAAGACCTGTCTTGTCTTTCCCAGCTAGGACACATTAGATAACCTTATTGTCTTTGCATCCTAATGGTTTTGTGCCTTATGTTTTGACACACATTAAATGTGTTTTGTGCAATATCCTTTTAGAAGTTTTAGTTAAATTCTGTGTTTTGAATGCAGACTAATACAAAATAGCAAAGGGTATTAAGGCGTTGTTCTGTTCTGAAAAACAACGGCAAAAATGGCATTGTGACATTTCCAATGACTTCCAGAGCAGGGCTGCTCATTTTATAAATCTAAAGATGTTTCTTCTTACCCCACATTCGACCTGGCACTGGAATAAAGCTGAGCCCTCTCTGGCTCCTACCACCAATGGTAACAATTCTGCCATGGTGAGTGATCTACAGCCACGCAAATGATGTGAAAACAAATAAACTCCAGCTTTTTCCCAGCTCAGTTAAGCTGATTCTGCTAGGCTAATAAAAGTAAAAACGCACTTCAGTTGGTGAAATAATCTTACTCCAACAGCCTACCATCAGACTGTAACAAGTTTACCTGTGCTGTACAAACAGTTTTCTCAAACCTAGTGAGGTACTACAGAGAGTAAATCAGAAGTACCAGGAAATGGCCTTTATGCTTCCAGCAGCAGCCTTGCAGGATGTAAGTTACATAGCCCAGAGTGTTTATTTCCTTCCCACAGCCTGCGCTGTGTCTAGGTCTTGGGAGCCTCAGGAAAGCTAAGAGGTGAGAGTTGGCTTCTTCTCTTTGATAGTTCTGCTGCCCCAGGGCTTGCTCCCTGCTTGGGGAGGAATGCAGCAGGAATGTCATGGGCTGGCTGCACTGACCGTGGGTGCTGTAAGCTGTGGGCATCAGTTTTGAACAGGGATTCAGTCCTCTCTCTGTTGGTCCTCAAGTTGGGTTCAGTAAGATGTTAGAAGATGCTAGTGAGTGGTTTTAAACCCCTCTGATTTCCTGAGGTTGTATCATTGTGAGGCACCTGACCTGCAGTGCAAATAGGACAGGGCACTTCAGAGAATGGTGTCATTTTGAAAATATTACACTGTCCATAGCAGTCTTTTTCAACAGCTGCAAGAGCTCTGGGGAAGACAAAAGTCACAGCAGGTACAAACGTGCTCCTCATTAAGACCCCAGCCTGATGCTCCGCAGTGGCTTGGCCTGACCTTGCTGCCTGGAGCCCTGGGCTGTTCGGTGGCACCATCCAAGGAGAGCCTGGAGCTGACCCCCACGCAGGGGGGGGACCCTCTGCTCCCTCCCTGCGGGTTGTGACAGCTGGAATAAGCTTTCCAGGGACCTGGGGCACCCACAGCTCGTCAGCTCCTGCTGTGGAGGAGCAACAGGTGAGTGGCCTGTCTGAAACTCAGGCTGGCAGCACTTTTCAAGTTCAGTTGACTTACCCAGCCTTACTTGCTCATTTTACCACACTCCTGAGGCTGGCAGCTGAAAATTACTGTCTTAGTGTTGTCAACATTGGGCATTCAGTCTTAGGCTAAGAACAAAAACCATCATATTCCCTTAGAATATATTTTAATAAGAATTTAATTTTTTTTTTAAATTTTGTGTTGTATTTTTGTCTGTCTATTGCTCTTAAAGTCTTTTTGGGAGATCTAGGAACGTACCTGCTTATATGGAGGTGGGAGGAACGTGTGTGGGAGCATAACTACCAGATATCTAGGGCAGAATTGTTTGAAGGTGTTTCCAGTATAGATACCCTCATTTTCCAATTTTCCTATTTTTTCCAATATTTCTACCCTAATCTCACCAATTAAAAAAATCTAAAGTGTCCCAACCATCTGCAATAGGAAAGAGCATAAATTCAGGACAAGAACAAATCTATACCGATGACGAAGGGAGTGAAGTGCTTTCAAATTTTTTGCATCTCAAGACAGAAACTGATGGGAGTACTGGCTTAGAACTGGTGCAGAGTGGAAACTTCACCTCCGTGGCTGTTTTTGCCATTAGATTGCTCTCTAGGCCTCAAAAATAAAATCCTGTTGATATTTCTGTGTATGAGGTACAAGGTACAGGTGTACAAGAGCAAGGCATACAGGTAAAGCCACAGTGAGATTGGGGGAAAACAGTCTGGTTGTTACATTCCTGATGTCCACGTCTTTTAGTCAAATGATAATTATCCATTAACAGCCTCATAAGTATGAATATGTAAATAGCTATGGAATGCATTATTCATGAATCACCAGGCATTAATTATTGTAATTAAGTATCATTTGCTACGTTCATATTACTAACCCTTCCAGTTAATGAATACATTAGCTAATCACTGTAGAGCAGATTCAATCAAAATTCCCTGTGTCCGTGCTATGGAAGCCTGAGAGAGTTTTATTGAATTTAGATTCAATATTGAACATATCCAACATGCTTATCAGTGTATTTTTAATGACATTAAGTGTGAATCATAACCTCCAGTGCATGATGCTTGTCCTTGTGCCCAGGAGGATGGAACGGTACCAGCTGGAAGAGAACGTGGAAGCAGCAGTGGTGCAGCACATGGCAGCAGCTCTGTGAACCAAGGAGAACTTTAATTCTGGGACATGAAATCCACCTCCACTTTCAAGCCTCATGTATATTCACATGTACAATAGGAGGGGGTGGTGTTTTGTGAGGGAGTGCTGTCCCAGAGGTGCTGCTGGTGACAATGTTCAAGGAACAATTTCAAAGCTCAGCTGAAGCTGTTTGCCAGGCAGTGCCTTTTGCCAGCACCAGCAGGACACAGCCCTGGCAGGATGTGCTCCCGGTCTGATGGGGCTCAGGGCACTCCTGAAACACGAAGTAAAATGAACAACCCAGCCCTGGCTTTTGTCTTTACTCCCTGGAGATCCATTTTAACTAACAGTAATCTCACTAACTCAAAAAGAAGATTTGCTGCAGCTTTTATTTCATTGCCTTTTTAGGGTTATAGTTCTTAGAACCAGGCCTTGTGGGTTTTGAAGTAGAAATTTTGACTAATTTATTGCAAACAAGAGTTTCATTATTTTTAGGGAGAATCACTAACTCAGGATATAAATATGTAAGTTCAAGTGCTGAAAGTTAATCGAAACAAGTAAAATGCCCTCTTGGCTGAACTTCTGGCTGTCAGGACAGAAAAAATTCGCAAAGAAAGAATGAAATCTTATTTCATCACTGTTAGTTTGAAGCAGATTTTTTCCTATTTTTAGGTTCTCCAAAGTACTGTAGTCACGTGCAGTGAGTAAATGATTATTGGATCTAGTTTCCTCAGTAATCTGGGAGTAAGAGAATATAAATAAGCACACATCAAGGATATTTTCAAATTCACAAACGTGTGGGGTCTTTGTAGTTAAAATTGCCATAAGATACTGATGCAGAGAGGGATCAGTCAGAGCCTGTTTTTTTAAGGGCCAGAAGTAGGAACAATGGTCAATAAAGCAAATCTGCCATTCCCTGTAGACACTTCCTCAGTGAAACACCCCTCGTGCATTTTCCAAACACAGTGAAGAATCTGCTTTCATTCATCCCACAGCTGATGCAAATCCCTTTGCTCTCCCTTCCAGTGTATCCGTCTCTGCTGTCTTCCCCCTCTTTTTAGAAGTCTTAATTCTGCCTCGAGCCCAAACACTGTTACTTCTCATTACCCAGCTTTCTGAATGACAGTCGCTGGCATCTGAAAAACAGTTTGCGTCTTAGTATCTTAGAGGGATCCATTACAGATATTACCAACATGGAGCATCACAAGCCATACCTCCAAAAATCATCACCTTGCTTTTTGGCTTTCTGCCATTTGCATGTCTGGTACCCCTCCTCTAATTCTGAGTATATTGAGATGATGATTTCCCAACCTCTTCTCAATGCCCAAATTAGTAGGAGTGTGTTTTGTTGTTTCTTTTTTTAATAAATACTGCTTTTCCACAAAAGCATGACCTCGGCAGGGAGTTTGTGTTCTGAATAAAAAAAATCAACTATCTAAAGGTTTGCAGCACAGTTGCAACATGGGAGATGTATGATGATCTTGCTTTATAACTTAATAATAAACATGAATAATGGCCTTTTCAGCCATTCTAAAAAAATCTTAACAATTGGATGTATTTACAAAAAGATTAGTGCTTAGTGTCATTATTCATCCAGCTATTTTTTAATGTTTGCTTCTATACCTGTTTCTCTTTACTTGTCTGACACCTGCATCTCTTGAAAATAAAATATGCATAAGAAAATGATTTAAATTAATCTGGCATTTGTTTATTTGTTTTTTAGCTTTTAAAACTAGAAATATCAAGTCTGCAGCACTGCACCTGGGGCGGTTGGAGTGGCTGAAGAGCTTCAGTGGGAAGCACCTGCCTGGCCCTGCCCTGCCAGAACTCCTGGAAAACTCGGGGATGAAGCAACCTCGGTTGGTGTGTGGTGTTCCTGTGAAGTGTTCGAAAACATGGCACACTGAAAGCAAATGAACAGAGCCATCAGCAGGAAATGAGGAGCAGACATAAAGAGACAAAGGCAGAAGGTTTATTTTGTGTATAAAGGTAGGAAATTTATGTACACGTGCACAATGCAGTTGAGGATACAGAAGTACAAAGAGGAAAAGAGCAGCATTTCTGAGGCCAGGGGATGTTTCATGATGACAAGGCATTAGAGGAAGGAAAGAATTCAATTACAGGTGAGTGTTTTCAGTAAAAGAAAGAGTGAACTGATGCCCTGCTAATACAGTTTAGTTTAAAGCTTATGTATTGCTGTAAATTTATATAAAACCTGTATTTAATATTGTATAAACACTCATATCAAGTTTCTAGTATGGAATAGAAAGAGTATTGGAGTCTCTATACAAATGTATTCTTTTTGTTTTCACATTTTGGATATAGGCCTAATGCCAGACATACTGTGATTACATTTATTGCTTTCTACCTTTCTTCAACATGAATACCATGATGAAATCTTTGCTTAATGTAGTGTGTCCTGTAGTGCATATTCGATAAAGTACATAATGGTTCCATTTAGTTACGTGGAAGCTGAACCAAACCCAGTGAGAAAATAAAACCAGGCCAAACTTCATTATTTTCTTAATTGTAGTTATTTAAGAAAAAAAAAAAAAGTGGTTTGAACAGCTTTGGTTAGTAGCAGCAGTTTTTTCATTCAAATTTTTAAAATTTCTTACGTTTTGCCTTTAGTTAGCATTCTGAAATAGGACAGTTTTTATTTCAAGTTAGTTGTGGTTAATTTTTCATTTTTAATTTCAATAATACTGAACTGAGTAATGTTTTTTGGTATGATTAAATGAAAGCTACAGTTTGGAATGAAATTCCCAACATAATATGTTATTGTTTTAAATTTCCCCACATGAAAGCAATTTTCCAAAACCGCATTTTCGTTGGAAAAAGAAATATCCAAAATGCAGTCTGTTTTTGTTTTTTTCTCTTTGCCTGTGTTCTGTAATTCCCAGTATTACATGTGATTACCAGTAAGATAAGTAAACCTACATCTGATAGAATATATAGTTTTGTTTCTGACACCGCTACATTAATTTCATCTCCAATGCATTCCCATCCAGTGTTTATTGATTGCTTACAAAGAGGAAATGATTTTTTTGCTAAATTTATATTTTTATATATATATAC
>VWZT01000226.1:0-25547 GCA_013397055.1 Pachycephala philippinensis
AGTTCCAACCCTCCTGCCATGGTAAATAGTAAAACTTAAATAGGCTGACATTAGTGATTAATGAAAAGCTGCTTCTACAGGCCAAGAATACTGAAATAGAAGACCAATGTAGTCGCAAATGAGCAATCTTCATGCTAAGACTATTCTGCCATAAATGCACAGATCTCTTATTGGTGTTAGTGGAAGTTCTCTGGCAAACTAGAATTGTATCAGTCCCTAAAGAATTACATGATTTAGATACCAAAGGACAACTAATAAAAGAAACATGTAACCGTTGAAATAAATTAATAATTTCACAAACATAAGTGCCTTTTGCACTGGTGACATAGATGTAAATTGAACATGATATCGATTTTGAAGTAAAAATCCAGATAAGTTTTTTCAGATAAACAATCTGAAGATATTTGTGCAATTATATTAACTTAAATAGCAATTAGAGCATGAAAATTTAGTTGTGAAAGTGAAACAGAGAAGATGGCTAACAGCTTAAGATATACCCAAAAGGAAGGACAGAGGCCTTTCTCATCCCCCTCTGATGTGATTTTTCCCATTATCACTATTTAAAACACTGATGACTGTGTATAACAACCACTGCCCTGTCACCTCCTACCTTTTCCTAACCTATTTATTAGGGTGCTGGCAAATTTCCAGACCTCTCCAGCAGTGATAATTCATTATCAGTGTATAGAACATGGCAATCTATCAAGCTGTGAGATTAAACTGGTGACGAGAAAGTATTTTAGAATTTGGATCCAAATTCCAAATAAATTTTATTTAAAGTTCATTTTGAGATGAGATTTAGACTTAATTTTATCCACATGTAGTTCAATGTTTAAATATAAATTACCATAAGTGCATTCAAATGCTTCTCTTTCCATTTTCTCTTTTATCAGCTGTCGCAGAGAATGTTTGTTTGAGCAGAACTGATAGCGTAGAAACACATAATCACAGCATGATTATATGCAGGTGCTTTTATTTGGGAGCACTCGGGAATCGGGGTACAGACCCAAATCAGATTCCGACATTNTACTTATCAAGACGGCTCAGAACAGAATTTTTTTAAAATTTGTTTTCAATATGTTTCCTATGTTTCTCAATTTTTTAAACAAAAAATCCAAACAGATCTGTTAGAAAAGCTCTTTGGAATTAAAAATATATATTCCTTTTCAATCAATTTTGACATCTTTCAAGCTTCCTGACTATTTTTAGAAAAATCCAGATTGGTTTCTCTTGGGAAAAAAAAAAAAGAGAAAAGAAACGTAAAAACTAATATCTGAAGTGGTTTTTGGCGTTGTAACAATCTGGAAAAAAAAAAAGAACATGGGCAGAAAATGTAGCAAGGCTAAGAGAAATGATGCTACTTATAGCATGATTACTTTGGAAAATATTGAGCTGAAAAAAATTTTATATTACTGGAAAATACCTGCAGTGTTGTGAAAGGCAAATAAGAAGCAAAACTTGAAGAGGAACTCCTTCTGATCTTGACTATAGTAGTAGCGTCACTAGAATAGAATCAAACTTCTACTACTAGTACTTGCTTGGAAGAAAAAGAACCAGTCAGCATTAAAATCAAACAAAAACCTCCAAACCCCCAAACAGACAAAACCAAAAAAAAAACCCCAGAGAAAACAAACTGTATTTAGCAGACTTTTATAAAAATTTCTAGATACCAAATAATGGAAAATTTGCAAGAAATCACAGGACCTATTCTTGTGTAAAATTCTGAGTCACGTTTTTCAATAACAAATACTAAAGCAGTTGCTCACCATTTTGGAATTCACATCCTTTATTATTGTGAAAAACCCTTATTCTACAAAAATATCACAGAAGATTAGCAAAATTCAAGCAGCTTTTTAGTCAATGGCAATGTGGGTATGATTGATATTTCAATACCCAGTAAGTTAAGAAATACCTTTTGTAAGAGTAAAGAGCAATTGATGTATAAAACCAAAAGAGAGGTCAGATGATACAAAAGGTTAGGTCTTTATCTCTGTTGGAATAGATGTGGGTTCCTAACTCCTTAGGAATTGCATAGGTTAGTTAAATAGTCACTGACCTTTAATATGTTTAATTTAAATTACCAAATATTTGGCTGAAATTTTGTAGTTGAACAGGAACTTCATCTTGTATATAATTAATTATATTTGTTCAGCTGTAATTGCTATCCTCAACTCTGACGTCTTCTCATATGTAAGAGATTAAAGCAAGCATAAAACTAAATGCTGGCTACAGACATTCTTTTGACACCCTCACTAATGCAATATAAATCTCTTAAAGAAAAGGGTTCTGTTGAACAAAGGTATTATTTTGTAACCTAAAAAGTACATTAGAACAATTCCTACTGCCACCTGCAAAATTTGGGGATTTGTGGCGTAGAGTGAAAAGAGAGAATGAATGTTGATACATTTCAAGTTCTGTGATGAATGCCCTGGCATAAACCGCATGTAAATCCTGTGGCACTACCTGTCCGCTACCTTAGTACCCATATATATAATTTGTGCCATTTTGAAATTACTGCAATTTCATATAGGCTCCTGTGGCTGTCAAGACAATTCCAGTTTCAGATAGTGCTTTCCCAGCAGTGTTCTTCAGATGTTAACATTGCCAAAACTCTCTGCAGCAGTTCACCAAACCAGCACTTTTTAGTGAATTAGTCCAGGTGAAGATACCTTGCTGTTGGAAGTGGCTCTGGAGCTTGAGTAAAACAAATGTGTTACTTGAATCAAAACGCTGCATGTGGTGGTAACAGCAATGACTGAATTTACCTGTTTACCTGTTAACCTGTTAATGGTGTACCTTATTTGAGATAATAACTTTTTTGAAAAGACATGGAGGTTCACAGTTCCTCTCTGAACTAAGCAGCTGTGTATGGCACAACAGGTTTTCTATAAGGTCAACAACAGTTTGCAGCCTGCTACTAAATTCAATGTACTTAGGTGGTGAAGGTGAAATTTGTAAAATGATTTGATAGTTTCTTGCAATAACACAGAAACTGAGTTCTGATTCAGTCATTGAATTGCCCTTGTGTTTTTCTATATTGCATTAGATTTCTGTTGCAGAGCCTAAAGAAACTGTAATGCTTTGACAAAGCTACAAGTCTGTGGCAGATACTGATTAAAATAAATAGACCCTCATAACTAAAGCCTGCACAATTTTTCATAGTAAGGGATTCTCTGCAGATGCTGACTTATTGGAGACTTAATAATTGTGTTCATAATAGCAAACTTGAAATGTTTGCAATAATGCAGTTAATGAAAATCAGCAACTGCATTAAATAACATTATTTTAAAAGTCAGTCTTTAGAGAGGTTATGTATTCAAAGATCTTGTTCTGTTGCTTACTGGAATAAATCTAGGAAATGTTTATAACAAAATCTTATTCCTTATCGCTATTTGTAAGAATGCTGCAAAGGTTCACAAAGCTTTTGAGGTAAACGTTTCAGATGACTGTTTTGAGAGCTATTGTTGAATGTACATCACTTCTGCTGGTTAACCCAAGGAACTGTCACTGTTTTTTCTTCCAGTTCAATTGATCACAAGCTTAGATGACTCATTTCTTTGTCCATCTTTAAAATGTGTTTAGAGCTTTGAGAAAAACTTACGGAACACCAAATCACAAAAGAGAGAAATATATTTTGAACTGTACCATTATATCTCAACTTTTTTCCTATTCTGAAATCTAAAGAGAAGGATCTAGTAATATAAATTTATATATGTGTACTCTTTAACAACCTGCTGAAGAAATGGTTTCACATCGTGAAACTAAAGAGCCACTTCTAATTTCCATCTCACTTTGTATGATGATGTCATTCCCTTGCAAGAGGAGTAATTTTTCTACAATAACCAAACTCTTCTGTTTAAGTGTATTTGCTACATACTCCTGTTATTTTTTTCAGATTCAAGCTGCATATTTCAACTAAGTGGAATATTTGAAAATCTTATTTGGTACTTACGCAAAACCACAGATCTATCAAATTTTTATCTGTCCTGTGGAATTACAAAAGTTTTGAAAATACTTTATATATTATATAGTGTGTCAATCAAAGTATCCCAACAGTTTTCTGCTTATTGGTAGTAGCTAGAACTAGTTGCTTTAAAGGAAGCTGTAAGGTTGCTTCTGCAGGCAGATGGATAATATGATCCACATTAGGTCATAGTGAATCTTCAACAGATTAAAATGACTTTGAATCTAAATCTTGAAATGTGAATCTTAATGATTTACTGCAATTTTGTTATCAAATGCATGGATATTTACACAACTGTACAGTTTTGGCTTGATTTTTATCAAATTATTGACCTCTGCAACAACTAAAACAAAATCAGTAATTTTCAAGTTTTCCACCTTTTCTTTTTGTTGTGTCATTAAAAACCCTCAGACCCTAATTTTTCTTTCTCTACACAATTTATCCTGATCTATTTTATAATATGCGTCCTTTGATCATTTTTATTGGTATTCTCTGAAAACATGGCAAATAATTAACGGGTACACTTTTAGACCTGATTGAAAAAAATTCCTTTAGTCATAAAATTCTTTCCAAACACAGTTGCTAAGTTTCCATTGATGTAATAAAAATATGATTATTTATTTCTCCTCTGAAACATGTCTTTAAAAAATATAATGTTTTACATTAACAATGAAAGGGTTTTTAAAAAATTTCTTCCAGAAATTCTTCTATATCTTGACATAGAAGATATTGACTTAGAGGTTCAGTTAAGACATTGAATTGATGTAGATATTATTGACACAGAATTTTAGTTGCTAAAGGTCATTCATGTGCAACTGCACTTGATTATTTATAGAAAAAACCAGTGCCTTCACTTAGTGATGTCTGTCAAAACATTCTCCTGTCCATTTTCTGCTCATATTTGTGCTATTTCAGACAGGCCCCATCTGAGAGACGGGATGAGGAACAGCTTCTTGCAATGTGTAAAGAGCCTGGCAGAGTACTTATTGAAAGATCTAAGGTACAGCTTTATACTGGATTATTACTGGGATCATTTCAAGGTACCAAAACCAGAGTAAATCATTAGCAATGTGCACCTTCAACCCAGAAAGCCAGTTGTTTCCTGGGCTGCACCCAAAGGATGTGGCAGGGGATTCTGCCCCTCTGCTCTGCTCAGCTCTGGTGAGATCCCATCCAGAAAACTGTATCCAGCTCTCAGGACCTCAGCACAGGAAGGACTTGGACCTGCTGGAGTGACTCCAGAGGAAGCCGTCAAGATGATTACAGGGATGGAGCACCTCATGTACAAGGAAAGACTGAGAGAATTTGGATTGCGCAGTATGCAAAAGAGAAGGCTCTGGGGTGACCTAATTGTGGCCTTCCAATACCTGAAGGGAGCCTGGGAGAGATAGAAAGAGACTTTATATAGGGGGATGTAGTGACAGGACAACGGGGAATGGCTTCACACTGAAAGATAGTAGCTTCACATTAGATATTAGGAAGAATTTCTTCCCGGCGAGGGTGGTGAGACACTGGCACAAGTTGCCCAGAGGAGCTGTGGCTGCCTCATCCCGGGGCAAGGCTGGATGGGACTCTGAGCAACCTGGTCTAATGGAATGGGGTTGGAACCGGATGGTCTTTAAGATCCCTTCCAAATCATATGTTTCTATGATTCTATGACTGTAAGAGTTTCATCCTTAAAAGCTGAGTAAGTTGTCATTTCAGTGGGATGATGAAAATACAGAAAAAGAAATGTCAAGCTTTTCCTCAGTCCGCAAAACCTTAGGGATAATTTCCTAAAAGTAATGAACGATTCCAGGGAGTAAGAGTATTCTCCTTATTTTCAGTTTTGTACATAGCTTGCAATACTTCTGATTCTCTGAACAGAATAAACCTTCCAGTCACTAAAGTACTGTGTATGCATGAGAAAAGCGTGTGTCTTGAGGTTTGGAACTGAAATTATTTTGGTTTTTTTCCTGTGGAAAACAAAAAGTAGTTCCCTCAAACAGCAGGCTGCCCCTCTTGTCTCCACATACAACATAGAGACCTAAATTTTCTAATTAGAGAGTAGTTAGTGAAAAAAGTAAATTTAAAGAATATATAAAATATTGTGAAGAGGTGAAAATCAGCACATTATGAATACGTTTGCTACAATTCTGTGATTGGGAATGTTTTAGCAAAATCTGACAAATCTACAAAATAATGTCCCTTTGTGTATGACTCTGGAATATGTTGAGAGGTCTAATTAAGCAATGATAATCTAAAATATGAAATAACTTAATGGGACTTGTGGGATTTGGGTTCATTATGTGATTCAGCCACAGATTTCAATATAGTGTATTTTGTTTAAAATTAGTGCATTTCTATCTCAAATGGTTGTAGGACTGAAGAGTACACAGATATTCTGCTGATATACATGAAAAATATCTAGTTTAACATCCAATTCCATGTTTTCTCTGCAAAGGCACATTTTGATTTAAATGGGATTAGTAGTTTGCATGAAGTTAAGCGTGTCCATAAATGTCTGCAAGGCTTTAGTTATTCAGTGCACTCATTATCTCAATTTGTTGTTTCATGGAATTATTCCAAGTATCTCATGCAATCAGATTCTCCTGGAGGCACAACATATGCCCACAATAGCATGAGCTATATATAGCTCCTTCCATATTTATGAAAGATCAATTGAACATTTTTATTGCCCGTGAATGCATGTATCTGTGAATTACCCTGCAGGAATTAAAATCCCTCAATGAGACCACGGTGTGAATTCCCATGGGTATAAAGCTGAGGCAGAAGTGTAATTTTTTAGATACAAGCACTATAATTGAAGGCAACACGTAAACAAATGTATAGCAGTGTATTATAAATAATATAAAATAGGTATAAGTATATAATTAGAGAATGATTTAATTAAATTTAAAAATGAACTTGACACTACTGCTTGTATACTAATCACGAATATGATCCACAGATACAGAAAAACACTACCATTATGCTGAATGAAAATCAGCCACATGCTGTTCATTGAAGATGTTTTGCCCAGTAGGAAAACATGTTTGTTTCAGGTAATTCTAAATTACTAACCTTTGGTATTTAGCTTGAAATGCAGTTGGCAAACAGCCCAAATAATGCTGTTCTCAGTAATGTTATTGTAAATCTGTTGAATTACTCTATATTATTGAAAGGGGAGTAGAATGTGACAAAAGATTATGGACTATTTCTGCTGACTTTGTTGCTTTCATCTGCAAAGGCAGTCACAGGAATCAATGAAAGTATGTATGGAGTATGACTTAAAATGTGTAAACACAGCGGAATGTGACTCCTTAGAACTTGAAAGTACTCTGTAGTATTTCTCATCTAGCCACCCTATTTGAATTCGTTTTCAAATAACACAGCTAAGAAAGTAAATCTTTCCATAGGGCTGGCTGTAAAATGCCAATATTAATATTACTGTGTATCATTATCTGCTGAAGGAATTAAGCATGAAACAGTTGAAAAGGAGCTGGCTAGCATTCTAAATCCTTTAATAAATGTCTTTATTTCTAGAAATACAATTCCTTCTTGGCCTTGCTATTCAATGTATTTTCCCAGCAGCTGAAAAAATGGTGCTGTAACAATAATCACTGAATACTTTTTGTCTTTATGATTGTATGTCAGTTTTAAATTAAACCAGACAGTGTCAGAGTAGTTCAGAATAACAAGATGAAAGAATTCAAATAATATTAAGATGTTCAAACAATAAAGAATATCAATGAATGAAATTTCAGATGAACTTAATGTTTCTGAAATGTCAAGTGGAATGTTACTAATGATGATGAGAACTAATATCTATTATGTTGATTTTGAATTTGAACTTTATATTATTATATAATATATGTATCATCTACATAGATTAGATAATGTAGGTATATGTTATTTTAATAGCCTTTAATAAGATTTCCATCAGAAAAAAAGCTGAAAATCAAATTTATTTCCAGATATTCTCAGGTAAAATTAAAGTAGGTTTTTAAAGTATTCAGGAAAAATATCCCACTTAAAATAAAATTTTAATTTACTTCTTTACCTCCTATGTGTTCATTTGAATGTATTCCTGCTTGCCAACAAGCACAGAAAAGTCTTGAAGTTGAAGATGAGTTACAGGCAACAAGGATATAAAAATGACCAGGCAGTATGTTTCTTTAGCAAAAATACTATTGTGTTTCTTCTCTTCATGCATTCCTAGAGGGTTTGGGAAGGTTTAGCTTTTATTTGTTGTTTAAATTTGCCAATATACAGAAGTTTTCCAGCTGTACTGGAAGAGACCAATAGAGTGAGTGGGATTAACACTTAAACATTGTCCAGTTTGATATTCTGTTTTGCTTCCCAAAATCCAATTCGGCATCAATGAAAATGTAATTGGTTGCCACGAAAATAAGTGTCAACTCCTATTTATTTCTTGTGCTTTCCTTTACCTTTTCATTCCTGTAGGGGTGCACATAAAACTGGAAAAAATGTTAAAATTGTTGCATGTCACCAATTATTCTGCAATCCAAATAAATCCCGGTCAATAACATTGCTCTCTAAGATTTCATGCCTACTCCACTAAAAATATGGTATTGAACCTATAAATTGGAATGATGCCAGTGGGAAAAAGAAAAAAGATGTCCCAGATGTTGGATCTAATTCCCAATGCAGAGTAAAACAATAACACCCTGTTCTGGGTGTCCAGTGAAACCCAGTTTAAAAGACCTGGTTTTGGCACTTCCATGCATGTTACTTTCTCAATGCCTTTACTTAAAAAATAAGCTTGCTGATTTCATTGTAAATATTACTGGGAGCATAAACATCAGCAGATGAACATTGGAGATCAACTTTGAATAACACAATCTATTATGAAAATACAAATTATTTTAAATATTTTTTCAAGACAGCTGAAGTAAACATTATTTCCTTCCTAAAGTCTATATTGTTCTGTCTTCCTTTTGTGTTATATGTGTCAAGAAACAAGAAGGGAATAAAATACTTTGTTCTTTGTCCTTATTATGAGCACTGTCATCTGAAATTATTCTGAAACTTCAAATAAAGGTTGGTCATTTATACAGCTTGTGACCCCACTGGTAAAGCAGGTGAATGCAACTAAAGAAATGGATAATTTTTACCCAGAGTTTTAAGTCATCTACATGCACTGGACCATTTAATGTAAAAAAATATTGTCAACAATACAGCCTTCCCATCTCAGGTGTAGTAGAGGTTCTGCATGTGTATATGCATAACATAAAGTTTCATCTCTTGTTTCTCACGTATTTATTTTGGCTTTGTCACAGTTTAGGAAAGGTATTGTTCAGTTTAGTGCCCACCCGCCCCTTGTTGCCAGATAAAAATCATTTCATCTGATGGGTTAATACTTATTCTTCAAGAACCACTAGCCTAAGGAACTGCACAATGCTTATTCTTGTAGGAAGAACTGGAAAGCAAGCAGCCCAGTTGTGCCAACTTTTATCAGTTCACCAGGCAGTCAGGTATGACTTTGGTGCCACCAACCTCCAGGGACCACCAAAGAGACCCCCAGAGCAGAACAACATGTGTGGAGAGAGGAGGGAATGTGTATTAATGGCTTTGTAGAAATGATTATCATATGTATGTTTCTTCTGGGAACAGCTAAAAATCTGTGTATAAAATATAGTATGCAAACAGGAGCTTTTTCTGAACTGAGCGTGCATGATATTTTGGAGGAGATATTTCCTTATGCATCTGGCCAAATAAAGAATGCCTGCTTCTCAGTGCTACATTAGTGTTAAAGAGCTTTTTCTTTTACTGATTTTTGGTAACACCCTCACTGAGACTCCAGAACCACAAGCTGCTCGCTCGCTTCCCTTTCCCCACTCCCTTCCACCCATAGGTGGCCAAAGTGGAGAATTCAAAAGGGAAAGATCACATGTTGAGATATGAACAATTTACCGGAAACAGCAATGAGATAAAAAAATGAACAGTAACAGCAACAATATTAACAACTAAAGTGTAGCAAAAAAAAAAAAAGAGTGAGGAATCCCAACCTGACTGCAGCCATACCACCCAAACCTTTCCCTCGGGTCAGGACCAGCATTACCCCATCTCTCTCTGTCCACCATGCTTGGTCCACCAGAAAGGGAGGCCTTTCCTGGAAACGAGGGACAGTCCCCTTTCCTCTGCCCCTGGCATGACGTGAGGTGGATTTAAAGAACATCTGGTCCTTGGCCATGGCTGCTCAGTACAGCACACGGCAGCCCGGAGCTCCTGGGCTCTGTAATCCAGCAGCTCAGCCTCTCTGGCAGCTGGGAATACAGGCATGCACCGCTGGCTATGGTACTAGGACAGCTTTGCAACAGTCCACAGGCGAATGATCACAGGGAACACTGTTAAAATGGAAACAGTTAAAATGGAAATGGGACATGTGGAATAGCAGCCACTAGTTAATAAAGCTTGAATTGGCCTTGTAGGCCATGTAACCTTTATTAACTCTTTGAAAAACAAGGTAACTGCATCAAACTGGTAGGGCAAACATACATGCATGTTCCTGGATTACAGGTTAATATCAATACCAATACATGTTCATACTTTTCCTGCTATGCTTACCTAAGTTCATACTTTTCCTGCTATGCTTACCTAATCTGCAAGCAACAAGGGTAAAACCAGAATCGCGCAGTTTCAGTGCAGCTGGGATCTGGGGACTCTGGGTTTCCTTGTGCTATCTCTACTCAAGTAGACAGGAATGCTTGGCACAGGGATGAAAAACGTACATCTATGAGCACACAGACCCCATAATTTGACGTGAATATGATCAGGTAATAAAAAGCACCTTAACTTTCGTTGCAACGGAACACAAATGCAGTTGTGTTTGAGACAGAAGACACCTTGATTGAGTTACATTGTTATTAAAATCACAATTTTTAATGTGTCCATAACTGATCTTATGAACACGGCTTAAGACCTATTAGAGATATGTGTTGCTAACCATTGCGAAATGTTCTGAATTGAATTCTTTCAACTTCACTCCTGTACAAGGAATTTTTGAAGACACGTAGCACTGTGCTGATTTTGGGGGACAAAGATTTTGCTTAGGCTATCTATGCAGTTACATTTTATGAGCAAGAATGCCTGCACTTGCAGAAGTAGCTACAGAAATACTGGACGACATTCTATATAATGAGAGTTGCTTTTACCCAGAAGTGCATGAGCAGGTACATGAGCTTGCCCAAATGTATACACAGGTATATCAAGTCAAACTGAAGCCTTGCTCTCTGTCTATGCTTTTACCCTAATGCTTTTCTCTATGCATGTCGTCGTTGTGGCAGCAATGCATCTTCAAACTGTTGAGGCATTTCTTAGTGGTGCAAGTTTCTCCTCACCCTTGCCAATCTTTTCAGTCACTGTCTGTCGCAAGCCATGCCAGAGTGGCAACAGGTTTCTTTGACAAACCGACAGCAGAGACAGAAAGGGTTTTTGTATATGGGTCCACAGTAGTTTTTATTCAACTACACATGAAGAAATCATAGTGACAAAGGCCAAGACAATGGCCTTGGGTTTTTATAGTGGGGTGGGGAGGGCATCAGGGAGGGGTGATACATAGACGAGGCCAGGGTAAAGAAACCAACAGGGAAACTGAGGGAGGGACAAAGGGGCAGGGGCCAATGAGAGAACAGGGAGGGAGGAATTTTCTCGAGCACAGGGGCAAGAAACCCAACAAGCCAATGGGGGGAACAGAACTGGGGTACATCAGCACAGTAGAACGAAGCATCCTGGGATAGGCTTCCTCTGTCACCTTAACCTGGGGAGGATTTCCATCCCTTGTATTATGGACACCCAAAACTGTCAGCAGAGAGAGTTTTGATACATAGTTGAAAATTTCACTGGTTATTGTTAGAAACACCAGTGGAGTATTTTACGATTTTTATTGCTACAGAAATAATAGATTTATCTATATATACTCAACTGTTTGAAAAACTCACTGCAGAAAATCTATCTTATTGAAGTGGAGAGTGAACACTGAATTGATTACAATATTTTCATGCACCATGTGGATTTTGCTGCCCAAATATTCACTCAGATTTGAGAAAAATAAAAAGGAAACTATTGGAATAGTAGTAGAATTTCTCTGATAGAAAATTTCAAAGGGAAAAAAAAAGTGACCTGGAATGTAGAAGTGGAGAGATGTATAAATGAAAATAGTTGCTCAATTGCCATTTGACTTTGAGCCCAGAAAGATATTTAACAAGCCCATTGATATAATTCTGTTTTCTCTAGGGAGCTAATGCAGAGTTGAACAACAAGATGATGATCTTTCTACCTGCTGTTTGTCAGTTTTATTTTACTCCAGGGAGTCCTCCATTTCAGTTTTGTTCAATCTAAACAAATAAACATAAGAGATAATCACATATTTAAATTACAAGTAGCTGTGGACATGTTTTGTTCCTATCATTTCACTTCACATGATGTCAGCATTTTATACCCTTTACTTTTTTTATAAGATTTTTTTCTGACTGGAGGTTATTGTTGAGAGATACAGGACTGAAAATGTATTGCAAACGACAAACTTTTTATGCACCAATTCATAAAGGTGGAGGAATACCTATGAGATAATTCAGTAAATATTAGTGAACTTTGAGTTTAATTTAAGATGTAATCATTCTCATTGTCATTTTTCTTCCAACCCTCCAATAATTGATCTGGACACAGTAGAGACCAAATACTTTTTTTCCCTGTAGTTCCTTTAGGGAGTATGATCGTGGAAAGAACATATACCTTAAATAGAGATGTTCCAGTCTCTAGATAAATGAACATATTACTTGCTTGCTACCAGTAATTTAAAACCAGTAATCTAAAACTATTACAGCAAGAAGTTAACTGTGTTTTCTCTCTGGTGTTCCAGAAGATACCAGACAAACTATGCACCAAGGAAAAGACTGTGCCTTCAGTTCTCACATTTAATATCATTACAGTGATGATTCGCATTCAAGACCCCAGTTCTGGCATCATCAGCCAAGCTCCGATATTGAATGCATCTGGAGATTTCTCCAAAACTAAAGGTACTAAGAGAGAAGTGTCTTCCTGGCATTTACCTCCCCTGGGCAGCCTCTCCGCTGCAACTGAAATGCTGGGTATAGGGTGCTGCCCTTCCCATAGAAAAAACGTTCCAAACACTCTTAAGAGCCCCACCACCAAAATTTGGGTACCACCTCCAATATTGAATATGTCCAAAGATTGCTATCACACTAAATGTGACAAGTCATAAAACTGTTGCTCACCTTTACCTCCCTCCCACGGGAAGCCTATAATCTGTACCTCCAACACTGGAGCTAAGCTTCCTATGGAAAAAATGTCATTCTCTTTCAGGAGGCCCTCACTCAAATAAGGATACCACCTCCAAAATGAATATGTCCAGGGATTGCTTCAACAAAGAAAGGGCCAAAACAGAAAGATCTTGCTGGCCTGTACCTTCCCTGGGCAGCCTATAATCTGCACCTGAAACATGGGGGCTGGATGCATTCTCTCCCCTGTAAAAGTACTTTAATCGTCTTTCAGAAGGCCACCACCAAAATCTGGATACAACCTTCTATCTTGAATATGTCCAAGGATTGCTCCCACACAAAAGAGGCCAGAATAGAAAGGTCTTTCTGACCTCTACATGCATTGGGCAGATGATCATACACAGCACCAGTAGAAGGACAAGGTGCTTCCTTTCTCAGGGAAAGGTAATGTCATTCACATTCAGGAACCAACATCCAGCATCCAGAACCAAGGTCCAATATTGAATATGTCCAGGGGTTGCTACAACAACCTTGTCTTCCAAGAGAAGTTTCTGAGAGAGAAAAGTCTTGCAGGCCTTCACCTCTCACAGGACAGCCTACAACCTGCATTTTAAATGCTGGGGCTAGGTTAGGTATAGGGCTAGGGGTTAAGCATAAGGTTAGGGTTAGGATTAGGGTTAGCTTTGGTTTAGGGTTAGATTTAGGGGTTAGGAGTAGGATTAGGTGTTACAGTTAGGCTTAGGTCTCATGATTTGTGTTACGAGTTGGGTTTAGTGTTAGAGTTGTACTTGTCATTACAAGATAAATAATCCTTTGGGTACTTAATTTGAGAGTGTTCTTATACTCATTACAGTTAAAGTAACCAGAAGATTTAGAACCAGTACAGGATTTTCTTCAGTCAGAGAAACCTGATGTTTGTTTTCTTATTTTAACTTTACTGATTTCATCTTAGCATGGTTTCTGTATGTATTTTTGCCAAAAATATTCCTTAATATTGAAGCCTCTGCAAAATAAGTACACTAAATTTTTCAATCTCTTTCTAGGTTATATTGCAATTTGTAAAGTTTGGGTTCTTTTGGATGGGTATTCAATTTTATAGGGGTTGTTGAGTGCATTTTAAGGGGTTTAAAAAGGAGTACGTCATTATAATTTTTTTCTGTTGCCTGCAGCTGGTTTTATTACGTCTGGTTTTATCACAGTTCTATAAATGTAAGAGGTTGAGTGTTTAGTCCACAGGTGTAACTGCGAAATATGACCACTTTGAGCAAACATTTTTTCTACTTGTATGGCAAGTCATCATTCTCTGAGACATTTCAAATACAGCTTTCATAAAAGGCAAAGGTGCAATTTTGATACCTCTTATTTTACCAAACCTACTTAATATGCTTTGCTATAAAGAAAAAAACTTTCAGCAAAACCTATTAAAATCATTTCTTCTTTATTACATTCGCCTACATTTGAGCTCATTCTTCACCATATTTCAAAAATATAGTAAAAGAGATACAAAGTTGATGCAAAACAGGTCTGTGAATTTGAATGCCTTTTTGTGATTTAATGTAAATTAGTAATTTAAATTAATAACTCTATTAAAACAACAATAAATCATGAATGCATCTAGGTAGACTTTGTGCAGGCCAGGATGCTGACTGGATTTTCAGCCTGTGTAAACAGACACCGCTCCCCAGATTGTGGAGAGATTTTTCAATGGTACTTAAAATCTGTGCAAGTGGCTGGAACGGCTTTACAGAGATGAGAAGTATCTTCCTGCGTAAGATAAAGATGCTGAAGTAGGTTATCATGTTAGGAAAATGTGAGGATTTGGAATAAAGTGTTAGATGTTACAACTGTTGGCAGTCTTAATAGTGGAATGAAGGACTGAATGAGCCCTTGAGATTCAGAGCTCTCAAAGGACTTGCTCCAGGGAAGAGTGGTAAGGGTGAAACAGAGCAAATTGACAGACTCCTTAAGATTTTTTTTATCAAGGGGATGGAGAGATTTTCGCTTTTACGGGCCATGCAGATGCTCAGAGGCTAAAAACTGACTGGGGAGGCTGATGGTAACTTTCAAGACAAAGAGGAACTGAGCTAACATAAACATGAAGATTAAAAGGGGAATAGAACACATTATATCTACATTGGACACACATTGCTATAGACCTGTTGTAGCTCTCCTTGAAGAACTGGGTCAGAGAACTCCCAAGTTAAAAAAAAAAAAAAGACTAATTCTGAGTGGTATGCTCTAGAGTACAGTAAGCTAATAAAGTTAGGTTGAGAATATTTTAAAAAACATCGTTGTATGAGTTCTAAAAACCTGTCATGAAGCGACATGTCAATTTTTTAAAAATTTAAGCTGTTTAATTTAGCAGAGAGTATTGTACCCATTTGCCACTGCTCCTTTAGAATTCTCTGGGCTAAGGAATGTTTACTTCAAATAGAACTACACAAACGTTTATGATAATTTATCACAATCTGCAGAATTAGTAATCCATAATACCTATGAGATCCAACTATACTGATTGCTGTCCTGCTGGGATTTTTGTAGCTACAACAAGGGAGGCGAATACCCAGCAAGCATGAACACAGATTAATCAGAGGAACAGTATTTCTTTGATGCATTCTAAATACTCCTATTATCTTAATGTAGAGTATTTTGTTTAAATTGTTGGGACTGCCCACAGTATAAGGTGACCTATGACACACATATCAGAGCTGAGTTTTAAGTTCTTGCTGAGTAACATCATGACGGTGTCAGCTGTGTACCTGGAACACTGTGGTTTGCATCTGTAAGCAGAATTTCCTGATTGTAAGGGTTTCCTGGACCTACCATAACTTACTGTCTGGGATTATGATTTTCAGCTGATAAAACCAATCTTCTGCAGATCTTGAGCTAAAGAATTATCTTCCATTCCACCTGACTGTGGAATGTTTGGTTTTAACTCCAATGAACAATGCAGAGATGTCAGAGTTCCAGGTTACTGCAAGTTTTTTAGTCTTTTATTAAGGTGCTGTTTCTTTGTGAAAACTGACTAATTCAGTGTGTCCTGTGTGAGTATAATATTTGCACCTTAGGTAAGGAAGTCCACCTGAATGAACAGCACATCCAGTAGACACTGTGCCTATTTTCAAATTCATAGTAACAAGTGCTGCATTTTTATAGACCAGTAGGCAGTTAGTGGTGTAGGCCATCTTTATCTGCAGTTACAGTGCCGACCCCTTGCTGAATGTTTCTCCTTTTCTTGCAGAAAAATTAGGATATGATTTGACTTGTCTGATACTGATTCTTCTGACAAGTAATTGGAACTTTCTAGGTGAGAACTGGGTTTTATTGTCACTTACAGTCTGATCAGGAGCTGCATTTGTGAAAACAGCAGTCTTTAGTTTTCATATTTCCACTGAACTAGATTAACAAAGATCAGTATTTCACATGATTATACTTTCAAGTACATGCCCTGAATAAATTTGCATTTTAATTTTACTTTTTTTGTAGCTTTGGGATCTTTCTATTTCACAAAGTTTTCTTCCACTTTAGGATCCTACCTTTATTGCTCTCCACCCACTGTTAAGACCAGGGTAAAAGAATAAAGGCACATTGGTCTTCAAATAGCTATGATGAGTTTTATAATACTCCAAGCAGAGATGCACACTACTGTTCTGCTGGGTGTCTGTTGTTTTAGCAGGAAATACACTTTTTAATGTTACTCAAATAGTAGCTTTCCAACTTCTAAGTTGTTACATCAACTTTAATGCCTGGATCATCAAATAATTTCATTATCACTGGTGCAGAAACACCATGAGAAGCATGGCAGTGGGAATGTGAAGGTGCTTTTATGTAAGCTGTAAAAAACATAGTAGAATCAGTTCACGGCTCCAGCACATTTGGTACCACTACAGTTAAGTTAAATTGAAAGTCAAGAGGCATTAGAGAACATAATATTTTGTGATGCTGTCCATGCTCTGTATATTACGCAAAACTTCAAGCATTTAAAAACTTTTAAATAAAGTTATAATTTAATAAAAAAGGAAGTTAAGATTGTGCATATTCAGTGTGGGGAGCTGAGTTTAAAGATTCTTGCAATTTCACATGAGGCATCAATCATTCCCATCACCAGAAGTGTTAATGAGAAAATAGAATTTTATTAAAGTTTTAGAGGTTCTCTTGGCTGTAGTAGAGATAAGAAAACATAAAGCCAATATTGGGGGGAAATAAACTACTCTTAAGTTCTTTTGTAGTGACTTGTTGAGATGCACGGTTTGTGCTTCTCAGAGGTGCATTCCTCAGGAAGTCTGTGTGTAATGTTTGCACTCCGCTGTACTCCACACTGCTTATTAATTCTGTGTGGAAGGAGTATAATCTCACTTTTTATTTATGCTTTTTTCCTTTGTGTGCTTAGCTTACTACATACTAATACTAATTTGTCTCTAAATATTATTATAGTAAAGGCAATACCTGACATTGTTTGGTTTTCCCTGCTCTTTGTACACTTATGGATTTTGATCCTTCCCTATCTGTTTTATTAATCTTGCAGTTGTTACAAGGCACGGATAAGCTTTTTTGTGACACATAGAGTAGGCTGTCTTGTTGAGTCAGTGTTGTGGACCTTTGTGAGTGAACTGATCGCTGCACTGCTGTCCATGATGAACAAAAAATTGGATCAGTGATGCCTCTGCTCAGTTTCAGTTCTCTTTCTAAAGTACACTTCAATTAGTGCAAAGAGTAAAACTCCTCAGACTTGGTCTCCACTTTTTTTACTGGTCTCTGGAGAGAGAGTTAGAGCAAGAAGATAATTTTTGCAGTTAGCCCTAAGTGTCCAGCTCTAGCTTAATTAGTGTAGGGAATGAAATCTTTGTGGAAAATTATTTAGCTCAGCCAATCAGACTAATTTCAAATGTCTTGTTAAACATGTAGGGAAAGGTAACTAAGATATACAAAGATAAATTGTAAATTCCAGGAGGCAGAGGAAGATTAGGCAGTCTCTCCTGTGCAGGTGCAGTATACAGAGCATGTAGAAACACTGATAATGAAATCTTTGCTTGGAGATGCAGGAAATACTGGTGGCATATGCTCTGACAAAATGGAGAAAAGGGTCATTGATCCTACTGATATATAGCAGTAAAAATGCAAAATAGATGATTGACTGTCACTTATTTCATTTGATTTACTTGGGTTTATCAGCATCATTTCAGTGTTCCTGGCATGTACAAGCTACAAGGTGTCCAGCCTTGGAAGGATACATTAGTTTTAAAAGCTCATATAGATTCCAAATAGGAAAAAAGAAGGAATAGAAATGGACTTATTATTCAATCAGGGATGTATTGTAATTTTATGGTCTATTATACAGTGCTTCATTTTGGGCTTTTGAAACCAGATAACAGTGATAATTTCATTTATATAAAGTTACTGTCCTATTTATTTCCTTGATTAATTAAACACAATTCAAGGTGGATATAAAAGGCTATGTCTGCCCTCCTGCTGAGGCCTGAAATTGGGAAAATATTAGTTGTCAATAAAAAAGGTAATTTAATGAAGTTGAAAAAATAAAAAGGAAATAGTACAAGAACAAAAAGTGTCCTTTCACAAAGCTTAAAAAAATTAGATAGTACAGAAACTTTTTTCAAGAAATTGCATCTTGCCCAGAAAAAAGGAAAAAAAAAATTCAATGCTTTATTATATGAAAAGAAAATTGACAATATTATTACTACATCTTTTCTAACATGCTACTATGGATTTTTCATCCATACCTAGATGTTGAATTTCAAAATCTTTTCTTATGTTATAGATTTTTATGGTATGAGTAAAGATGAATGTATTATGACTTCTTAGTCCTTCACTCAGAGGAGAAATAGCAGAACATGACAATACTATGTTTTAGGTATTTCAGATGGTCATTTAACAGTAATAGTTTCCTCTCCTATCATTTCTGCCTCGACATTTGCATTGGATGAAGTTGGATCTTATTACTAGAAAAAAAATTGTGTGAGGTAGTTATTCTACCACATTTACTGACAGATTTCTTTGCCTCTGATCAGTTCTCTTGCCCCAGCTGGGAACAAATTCTGGGTACTATTCAGTCAAACTAGTTAACTTTTCTTGTCCTTTTTCCGTGTATTTTTCCTGTGACTGATATATGAAATTGTAAGCAGCTGGTACAGAAAGTGTTTGGTATATTGCCTTCTAGCTTGCCATATTTTTCTCACTATTTAGTTTTGCTGCTCATTTTCATCTTGCCGTCTCTATCTACTCTAGGATCAGCACCACTCCTGCTTTTATATAGCACATGATGCTGTAGGTCTTGAGTTTCTAAGTGATCTAAGTGATGCCTGAAATCAAGTTAATTTAGCTTTGTTTAGATGGAATAAACATAATTAAGAGGAAAAGTATATTAATTAATTGTTTTATTATACAACATATACAATTAATTTGATTAAATAATTGATAATTATATTAATAATAAATTCATCAAGAAATATCTGTATATATCCATGAATGCATTAATAGAAAATAGTAATGGAACAACAGTGAAATCCCTCCACTATCCGAACAACTGTCCACTTTGAATTTTTTCCTTCAGTCAGGATATATTAATGAACTTTCTGCTGTTACAGGCTTAGCTCTGACTACACCAAATCTTTATGTAATCTTGTCACTAAGCTTGAATCCAATCCTGATTGACCTAATGTTAAGTAGAAGAGTAATCTTACACTGAACTACAAGAACGTACACTAACCACTGGTGGGGCATTGCCCCCCCCTCTTCCCCTCCTCGCCTTGCTCCTTGGCCATGCTACAATCTCAGGAATCCAAGGATCCTCGTTAGGCCTTGGCCTTGATTTATGAGTTTGGCAATGCAGTTTCCCTTGATTTTTCCTGAAACTCCTGTGCGGCTGAGGCAGGGACAGCTCTGTCCATATCAGGAGTTTCCATTCTAAGCAAGGAGCAGCACAAGAGGTCCTTGGTCATCCCAAATGCCCCTGGGACATTATTTGCCTGAATGAACCTGAAGACTGGCAGATGACTAAAGCCAGGCATCTTGCAGCCCTATAAGCAGCAGTGTGAAGCGAGGCCCTCTGAGCACCCCTGGGGCTCCTGTGCCCCTCTGAGTGGTGCACTGCCCAGAGCTCTCCTGTAAGTGTTAAATTGGTCAATGATTAAGTGCCACTAAATCCTTTAGACATGATCTATTGATGAAGTCTGAGGCAAGTTTGGCAAGGGGCCCCAGTCTACACATCATGACTCAATGAAACGATCTCTCTTATTCTTTTCACTTTTATTTTTTTAATCCCTGGTCTCCGTGCAAGTTATTTTACATTGATTCTGTAATCAATTTTCTTTTGTAGGCTTTATCTATACAGTAAGTAGTAGAGTAAACGTTGCCATTGAACTCTGTTAGTTTGAGCTTTCACAAATTTATTTCCGACCTATATTTGCCAATACCTTTGATGGTGGTTCTTTAGACTGCCTAAACCACTCATTCGTGACACCTCTGCGCTAGTTCAACAAGAGCAGCCTAAACTGCACTATTGTTGCAATCCTTTGCACTATTGTGGTAAACCTTCTTATTAGGCAGGGCATCAACTCTGTGGAATATAACTGTAGGCCTTGAAAGAACTCGAGGATATAAGCCTTTTCAATATAAATACAGAAATTGATTTATTTCAAGGAAATGTGTGATACATTCTGTTGAACATTATCATACATTACATAAAGCAAAAGTCGAAGAAAATAAAAATGCTTACTACAGGATTACAGTTTTCTATATCTTCTGATTACTATAGTTCCATTTTCCTTTAAGAGAAAATTGATCGTTTTTACAATGATTATTCCCGCACTTGTCCATCCATTTTTTCTTGGAAGTAAATACTCTAGAATTGGCCTGAGTACATTTAGATTCGTTGAAGCTGGGAAAGTGTTAAGCATGTAAAAAGAAAGAGTGAAAAATCTGTAAACATTAATTTCTTCCCTGGTAATTACTGTTGTATTTTCTTATTTTTAAAATAATCTATGCTCTTAGTCATTGGTTTTAGTCACTCCAACTGGAATGACTAATCTAACTAGAAAATAATGAAGCATCTTCAAAGAGAAGAGAAGTGTATTAATAACGAAAATGACAACACGAGGGTGGGAATTAAGGTGAATGACCCAGAGGAGCTTAGATAGGATATTAGGAAAAATTCATTCATTGAAAGGATTGTCATGGATTGAAACAGGCTGCCCAGGGAACAGGTGCAGTCACGATGCCCTCAGATTATTTAAAAACTATGATGTGGCACTTGGGGACATGGTTTATCACTGGACTTGGCAGTGCTGGGTCAAGAGTTGGACTCAATGATCTCAAGGGTCCTTCCCAATCTAAATGATTCTGTGATTCTATTTTAAATAGGAGTGGGCCCCTAAGGTACACCAGTGGTTATAGGTCTCTAACTGATTGCCTCTGGGCCTGATTTTTCATCCAATTTTCAATCCACCTCACTGCTCATCCAGCATTATGCCTCATATAATATACAGTGCCATGACATAGAGAAAGCATTTATGGTGAACACGGCTATCAGCATTGAAAGAATACCTTGTTCCCTTCTAAGGATTTTGCATGTATATACACAGAAACACAACAGAGAATCACTGCAGCCCACTGTATTTAGCTTATTATGGCACAGCTGATTCCATTTTTAAAAACTCAGGTAAAAGATTTCATGTTCCCTCCATCTTTTACATGCTGGTATTTTATATTTTTGATCCTGGAAAGTGGAAATTGTCACTCAGAGTACTAAAAAATGCTGTTTAAAGGTGGTTATTCAGGATACTGTAGAGTGAGGAAGAGTTTTTCTGTAATTGCCACAAATAGCTGGGAGGAGGTCACGTTTGAAAGCTGTCGCCCAAAAACATGGATGAAAGACACATTGTAAAAACCACTGTCGATACTTCCCTTCTTTCCTCCTCTGAATTTCCGATTGGGAATACTTTTGGAAATGATGTCAGACAGTTTGCCTCTCTAACAGCTCTCAGTGTGTTCCTGCAAGTGGGACTAACAGAGCAAGGAGTGTTCTCTACTGAATGTCAACTGCTGTCTGAAACAGGTAATTCCTTTGCGATCATCCACATTAACATCATCCAATACAACCCCATTTAACCATCCTGTGCTGACTGCATGCACAAATCTAGAGTGGGAATTTTTATATCCTTTGAAAAATGATTTTAAAAATTATTTTTTGATGGGTTGCTTTGGATTTTTTATTTTCTTTGCAATTAAAACCTCATCTATGTTCTTTGATTCTACTACTGTAGGAACAGGTTCCTAAATATTTTTGTAAAATTATGAACTCTGTTAACTCACTGTAAACTCTTCACAGAGAAATAAAGTGACTTGCCATATAAATTCTGTATGAGAAGAAGAAAAGTGTGTTATTGTCAATTTTAAATCAATTCCACAGCTGCAAAAGCCTTTTTACTTCTCATGTGCAGGCAATAATATAAAATTAAAGTACAGCCAACACAGGGACCAGTTGATTTTCGCCATAATAAGGCCTCAATCCATGCAACATTCTGTCATTTGTAAGCAGACATACCATTGTACACAAGGCAAAGTGATGTCTTCTCTGTGTAGATGCATATCGGAAGTTTAAGAGGCATCACATGGGCAAAGTGATTTTGTTTTCCTGTTGTAGTTAATTCTCCTCTCTTAGTCGTTAACATTTTACAGAAGTCTCTTCTTTTCAAGTCTGAAATCTGTAATTTGTAGGTAGTTCTTAGTTTTAAAAAACTGCATACAATCTATGGATTATTCAGAACTTGTTTGTGGAGTAGTCATGAATGCTTTTACTAAAATTTGATATAGAAAATACGTTCATCTTCTGCCTTCCTCTGGCACTCTTAGGCATAGCAGTGAAAACAGAGCTTGAACTCAAACAGCAGTGTAGTGGTACACAGCATTAGCCAGCATTTTTGTAAGCCAACAGCTGCTTCTTGGCATGAATTAAATAGTTGTGTTTGGGAAAAAGCAATTAGAGCATATCTTTTCAGCCTGGAAAAACAAAGGTGGCCTTTCTAGGAAAGTGATACAAAGTTCTGGAAACACTGTAGATTTGATCAGACATCTCTTTCTCATTAGAAGCCTCCCACTGTGATTTACTAGACTATGTACAAGAGAAAAATTTGCAATGTGAGACCTTAGAACTGTTAATTCTTTCTATTCTGGCATATAATTTTCACTCTCATTTTTCATTTTCCAAACATCATTTGAGCTTTTTTCTTTTCTTTTATACTAGTGAGTATCATCCTTTGCTTTCAAAGGGAAAGGGACAAAATCATCACTTACATAATTTTCTTGTTTACCAAGGGGCCCTAACCTACAGTTCACACTATCTGTGTTCTGGCAAAAACTCCCAACAGCCAAAAGTATAGAATTTTTATATTTAGACAAAAATAATGTGGTCCTAATTTCATTTTTAGATATAATTCTTAATTAATGTTTACCTAATTCTTATTTTCCCCTCATTTACATTTTGTGTGATGTATATATATAAATAGATATAATTTCGTATATATATATATATGAAATTAAAAGAAGAAAAAAGGGAAGAGACTGGAAAGATTACTCAAATAAAAGGAATAATTATAGACATTATCAGTAACTTTTGTGCCATAAGTTGAACTGCAGCTTGATGACCCTGGTAAAATCCTCTGTGCTGTACCTGTGCCTTCTTCATTTCTCTCCTCCAACAGCCTGTTCTTCTCAAATGTGTGAAATTGCACGATAGAACATGAGAGTTAGGGAGATTGGGTTGAAGACTGGGCTGTGGTTTTCATATCTAGCATACAGTGTTCAGTGGACTATTGCTCTGCCTAGTGTGACATCTGCCTTCTCGTGCAGTAATGAGATATGTACGCAGCACACCAGGCTGGGAATGGTTCAAACTCTTGCTGATTTTAGTTCATATTGTTTGAAAGTAAGGTGTCTGAAGAGTGACCTCAGAGACCTTAATCACAATTTTGTCATGAGCAGACTTGTTAAGACAAGACAGGAAAACCACTGCCTAGTAGGAGTGGGGGGATATCAGACACTAGGTAGTGTTAGCCACTCTCTTGGACCCAAGTATGGACTCCAAGATGTCATAGGGGAATATCACAGTCATGCTGCAGTTCAGCCTTAGTTCATGAACTCTGCAGTATCTTTCTTCAGCTGAAAGTCAGTCCTGCATCTGAAAGGATATCCTCTAAACGGGATGGTGGTTTGGTGCCATTCCAACTTTACCCCAAGTATAAGCTGGTATTGAACATTGTGCTAAATCTGGAATAGGGAGATTAGTTAGGAAGCAGGCTCAATTGTAGTTTGAACAGGAACAAAAATAGGATTTCCATGGATGAGGCCTTATTTGGCCTGTGGTGCTGAGATCACTGATATTCTACTGTCATACATGACAGACAGATGAAGGGACAGCATTGTGTTTCCTGGAGGGCCCTGCAGCCTGGAAAGTAAAGGTTTGCAGACTAGTTTTCCCTAGGAAAAGTTTGGTTATATGTGTACCAAGAGGTTCAGGGTACCTGAATCAGTCTGATAAGAAATAAATCGCCCTCTCTCCCATCAGAATATGATGGAGGTGTTGAGGAGTCTCCTCAACACTGCTCCATCATGTCAGTCCACTTTGATTAACCCACACTATTTACAAATATAGTCAGGTTTGAACCATGTCAGCTCCATTCTGACCCACAGACAGTGTATCACAATTTGTTTTGTTTCACTGCAGCTACTAACAAATGCTAGTGTCCTAATAATTCTGGCTTGCACAGAGTATAAGCAGCTTTGTTCTTTTTGCCATGCTTTTCAGCTACAATCAGAAACATAAAAAGGGAATCTGTGGTTACTATTGAGTCCATGACTAGGTGCTTTGCGTGACTTAAAAGTGAAAAGGATTCTGTCTCTTTGTGGTGGTTTAGTTTGCATCTTTTACTTTTTTGTGAGATAAGAATTAGAAGAAGGGCAAAGCAGGCTCAAAACTTTTAAGAATATAAAGAAGTTTATTACTAACACAATTAAAGGTAATAAAAGAATAATAATAATAAAAAATTAAAGCAAACTCCCCCTTTCCCTTCAGCACCTCCCCCCCCCTTTATTTCCCAACTCGCACATAGGATAATACACGCGATTTTAGGTCAGGATTGCAGTTCTTAAGTCTCTTCCATATTTGAAGAAAAAGAGGTTCCTTCTGCTCAAGTGTGGTTCTCCAAACTGCCACTAGCAAACTGACCCGCCCGGAAATCTGCTGCAGCGAAATATATTTCTCTCATGAATTTTGCAGTCTTCCCACAACTGCTATCATGAGCCAAGAATGGGGTGTTCTTTTTAAGGAT
>VWZT01000226.1:26040-65476 GCA_013397055.1 Pachycephala philippinensis
CGGCCCGGGCCCGCCACCCCTCCCGGTGAGGGACCGGAAACCAGCAGAGAGATGACTTCCCTGCGCCAGTGCCTTTTATATGCAAAATCGTGAGAAGCGATTGGTCTAAAACCCTGTCCATCAACTCAGTCTCTTCAAACCACCACACTCTTTTATCTCATTTGTTACCAGCCTAATTTAAATGATTTCGTATCCGTGGAAATGCAAGAGAAATAACATTAGCTGGAGCCTGTGGTCCCAAGTACCCAAGATAAGCCAGCAGCTTATCTGCTAGCCAGGAGAGCATTTCAAGATGTTTCACACCCTCACTCTTGTAGCACCTGTTAAAAGTGCATGACTTTGTGGGCTATCAGTATGAAATGGTATTCAATGAGAAAAAAGCATTTTTATTCACTCATTCATACAGTATTTTTATTCACTTATTCACACAAAGAGCAAGGACTATTGGGAAATAACTGTTGCACTATGTATTCTAATACATGACAAGTTCAGGAAAAGCTAACCAGGGTCAGTATATCCAGGAAAACAGAACCAAATCCACTGTTTTAGTGGTTTCTCATGTGTTTTCATCTTATCTTCCCAAGTGGCCGTGACTGACCTCACTCAAAGGGTAATATTTTCATTAGAGACAGTAATACTGCTCCAATGCCTTCCTTTGCCAGAACATTTCTTTCAAACAGATGAGAGATATTTTTCCAGAACTAATATTTTCTGCTCTGTACAATTTTCTGGAGACTTTGAGATTCTGTTCTTTCTCAAATGCTGTTGATTTAAACTCAGAAAATATTCAAATTAGAAATGTATGTGTAACATATTTATGATATTCATTAGACACAGGCTTTTTATAATCTGTCTGAAAGTAGGGCAAAAAAAATTGAACGTTTCCATTATTTTTTTCCAGAGTTCATAATAGAATTTTTATGCTCGAAAGTGCAGATTTTTCGCTGAAGGAATTTGTGACTAAATTGAATTCCGGGTGTAATTTCATTCATTTTTCCCCATCAAAGAAAGAATTTGCACCTTTTAATTTTTCTTTCTTGTTTAAATTACTTTATAAGTGACACGGTCATTTAAGCTTTTTTGAAATAAAACTTCCATTCAGGATGAAAGTTCTAGAGTTTAAAATGTCATACATGAGTGAAAACTGGTGAAAGTGGCCTTTAAGCACCAATATCAGGTGGAAAAAAACTAGTGAGAATATAGACAGTTAATAGGCCAAATTGAGACCATGGCATGAGATGCTCCAAAGCTACATTAATATTAACAAATGTACCAAAACTAGTGTTTTTCTAGAAAAAGGAAAGAAATATCTTGAAGAAATAAAGACCTCATCAGGTTCCTACTTGGCTAAATAAAACTAAATGACTGTGATCTGGAAAATACTTGATTGTAAAAAGGAGATTTAGTGGATCCCAGCAGAGAAGTGAGATATAAACCTGGAATGTATTACCAGTAATAAGTTCTCTGCAATGAATGCAGCCTGGGATACAAGGTGTGCAGGAAGGGAAAGTCTCTGATTAGGTTACGGAAAGCTATGATTAATTTAACAGGAAGGAACTTGTAAATTTGGTTTTACTGTAAGCAGATGAATGAACTCTTCATCTGTGTTCTTTATCTATAGTGGCAAATGTATTTGGAAAATAAGGAGACTTCAATATTTCAGTTCTGAGGCACTGCAGTCACCCTTCATCATTTTCAGCCTATCCATCTCCATTCATGTAGTAAGGAAATAGATTTGTTTACTAATGTTTGACTTCATGTCACCAGCAAGAAAAGACATCTATTTCTTGTGATGAGACACTGTCTACTGGTAATTTTATGGTAATTAATCACAATCGTCATATTTCTTCTTCCATGTTGCTTTGCTGTAAGAAACTATAATGTTTATAGTAAATTAATCGAAAAGAAGCATCAAAAATGCCTGTCCTTTCATTTTGAAATTAGTAATTTACATTTGTGTAATTTATGTTACTCCTGTGACAACTTGAATGGTGCTGCAATTAACAGTCTGTAATGCTTTCCATGATCTGCTTTTCAGATATTCATCATTCAGATGTAAATATTTACTCCACATTCAAATGAGCTTCATTGATTGGGAGCAACTATTTATCATACACTAGTCTAGAGGCAACAAAATCATATTCATGCTTCAGTTACTTCAAAGTAGCAAATTCTTAAATGTTGGTCACTACTGGCTTGTTAATATGTATTTAATTAATTATAAAATGATAGTAAACAAGGTCTTGAACTCTAATTTCATTCATGAACCTTGTTTGTTTAATTAAAATAAACTACATTTAAAAGAAATTTTATTCTCTATGTGGCAAAGTCAAATTAAGATTATATCAAAGTTTACACCCGACATTTCCTTATTTTACCTTATTTTGTAAAGTTCATGGTCTTTTGAACCTTTTTTGTCATTTTTTTTCACTTCTCACATATTTGCTTCTCTTGTATGAATTATACCTTGCTCCACGAATTTGTGCTTGTCCAGGTTTGTTCTGTCTATTTGAGTCCAGGCACAGATACTGTGTATTTCAGCGAATGAGGAGCGACAGGCAAGGGCAGATAAATGTGTCTGGATTTTTTTGGTTGTCTCAAGTAGCATCAAGTCTCTGAAGGGTGTGTTTACTGGTACAGCAGGTCACTCAAAGGAGACAGGCAAGGAGATAGCCTCTTGTCATCTCTCATCTTTACCATAGTCCTTGATTCAACTTTCACCTGGAACTGACAGCTGCAGAAGTATGAACAAGGCTGCACACTCTTCTTTTGCTTGCACCACCTCCAGCATCTTCTGCTCTTCAACTCTCTTTCACACAGAAACAGAAATCTCCAATTTCATGCATGTCTTATGCTGCTCAGTTGGGGATTTTTGCAGTCCTCTGCCATCAGCCACTCTTCTACCCCACTTAACTTCTCCCTGTCTTCCTCATTTACTTCACCTCCCAGACTGGATCTGCTGAAGTTCTTTTTCTGTGTATCTCAGCTTTCCTTCTGCTGATGATTATTCTAATCACTGGTATCTGCAAAGCAGTGGAAGATACAAACAAGTCTCATGGATTCTAGGGGCTACAGTAACAGTTCAGACAATACGAGACAAAGCAAAAGTCATTAAAAATGAGTTCTTCTAATACACAGTTGAAAAAAATTTGCTGCGGATGAGATTATTTGTGCTTGCAGTAGATGCATGCTGAGAAATAGAGGAAGGAAAAGTTTTTGTTTTCTCATTGAAATAAAACCACTGAATTAAATACAACCTACAAAAATGTGGTTTAGCTCAAATAAATTACACAGATTGTGGTTTGGTTTTGTTGGTTTTTGTTTGTTTGATTGGTTTTTTTGAAGGTGTGTTACAGAAAACATTTATTTCAGGAGGAATAAACTCCCTACTATTCAACAAAGTGAATTTGCTCAGCAGTTTCAAAATGTCTCCCTACTTCTTCCTACTTTTTTTCACAAAGATTGCCCAAAAACTTCAATTTTCCTTGAAAATTTATTTTCATTAATTTCTGCTCTGCCCAGTTCCATCGGGAAGATTACATATATAAAAAAATGCAATTAAGTAAATCTGAAAATATTAAATATTTTATTTTGGCTACAGTGCTAAGAATACTTTATAGCGATTGTGGGTAGGGAAAGCATCACGATATAAGGCCAATATTTCCAGTATTTATATTCTTAACTAAATTTTAGCCTGCCTGCTCTTATTTTATATGATTAGGAACAGAGGCTTAGTTTTTAAACAAGTATTTTCTTTCATGACCAGTTAAGGTGATGCATCACAAAACTCAAGGGTTTTTTCCATGAAGAAACATTCCAGTACAAGCTGTATATCACCTCAATTAAGCACATGCAGCTCTGAAGCTCTTATCCTAATCCCTGTACTGATAAAACAGTAATTGTTCTGAAAGACTACAAGGGAAACCATGACTCAAGAAAGGACATGATGTTCCAATTGATCTCAGTTACTCTAATGTAACTAATTCTTTTGTCCACCATCTAAATTTAATGCTTCTGTCTCCCTGAGGATTTGTCACAAGATCTCTTATATTATTGGGTTTGTGCTGACCTGTCACTATCTAGTCTGCATTCTCAACCAAACCAAAATAATTGCCTTAATTTACCTGACAAGCCTTTTGAGACCTCAATTCATCATGGTATTTTAAGTGTTTGAATTAGTTACACATGAATCATTAGTTCAGTGTATCTTCAAAAGATCAGATTTTACATTCTACCTGTTTTTTGGGGGTTTTTGCATAGAGACACGAAGAGCTAAACTTCTGCTCTAAGTGAACATTATTGACTCATACTTCGTGAAGACTTCGTTTTGGCATGGGATTACAGCCTTCAGTAGAGTTACTCCAGATGTATATCATGAAGAAAATATAAATTTGCCCATCAGCTTAAATAGTCCTAGTAGAGTGAAGATTTGCCTAATGGCAACCAGTTTTTTCTTTCTATTTACAGTGTATTAGATAATGTCCCTCAACAGGCATAAAATACTATATTCTCATTTCTCTGGGAACAGCATTTAGGCATGAGCATGCCTTTCTGGAGCTCATTGTGCCATTCTGTCACATTAAGTATTTATCTCTTTCTCTCTACCTAAGGTGAAACTGTGTACAGTATTAAGTACCTGAATTAGAATAGGAAATAGTACCCATTAAAACCTGAAAGTATGGTATGTTTTACTTTGAGAATCTCATGCTTCATCAGTTGATGTGGACTTGGTGCATGGCCTCTCGTCCTTCTCAGATGTACCATGAAAGTAGCACTTATAACCCAAGTCACAGCTCAGTCACTTAAAAGGATGGGTGACTTTCTCCCAGTTTTTACTGCAAAAGAAATCTCAAAAAGCAGTCTTGTGAAGGCATTTCCTCAGTATGGTCACCAATACCTTCGTCATTCCTAGTACAAGTAAAAATAACAGAGAAAGACAGAAAAGGTAGTCCTGGAAAGGGTTCTTGAAGAAGAGGCTATATAAAATCTGGTTTAAAAACAACAGTAGGAAGGGAGGTAGACAGGCCGGAAGTATAAAGGACGAAGAAGGGGATAGAAGAGCTCTCTTTCAAAGGACTACTAAATGCAGTAGCTCATATGAAATCTTCATTTGGGAATTCGTTTAACAACAATTTGCCATCCCATCTTCTGGAACAGTAAGGATGGGTTTATTTTATTCTGCATCATCTCTATTCTCTGGTCTGTCCTAAGAAAACATTGCCTGTTAGACAATTTAATGGCTTTTAAATCTTGGGTTGTTATTTTTTGTAAACGCAATTAATAATGTTATAAAATAACAAATAGAAACTATTATTTGCCCGCTTGCAAACTACTAATTTATTTTTCATCTGCCCTGGTGTGCCTTTTCTTACAGTAATCCCCAAACGAAGAATGTAACACCCTCCAAACCCTTTCCCAGTTTTGCTGCTAATGCTGCCTCTGTCACATACTCCTGTCTCCTGTTCTCTGTGGAGTCTGTGGCAGCCTGATGTCACCTAACTTATCTAGCCTTAATTCTGACAGCAAGTCAGCAGTATGTGGTTCTGAGCCCAAACCATGGCCTAGACACACTTAGTTCTGATGCTTTTCTGATTTTAATTGGACCACCACCTATTTAACAGCGGGATTGAATATTTTGACTGTCTAGGTCAGAAAAGTAGATAGGACTTTTCCAGAGTCACAAAACATACTCGTAGAGCCATGATTTTATCCCTGCTTTCACTGGGGCAGAGACTTGTTTCTTCATAACCCATGCATGAAAGCATGATAAACCCAGAAGTGCATAATGCAATCCAAGGCAGAGAAAGGACAAGAAGGGAAGCTTCACATCAAATGTTTTCATGCAGATGGACTACTCTGACTTCTGTAAACCATTTCAGTCACACTAGAAATAATAATGCAGAAACCCTTTCTCTACACTTGCTTGATAAAGCCTTCTATTGGGCTATAGTTTGCAGAGCTTAGAAGAAAGCATGGGCCATTGGGAGAATCTTGCAGACCAAGTCAGCTTACATTTCAGTCTCAGGGGCCCAAAAGAGTGAGCAAATGAACTCCTTTTTAAAGCCATTTTCAGAAATTTGCTTGTGGCTGTGTTGTTTCCTCCAAAGGTGCCAAATTAACAGGAGCAGAGCAGAGCTAAGCTTAGAGCTTTTGCTTTAGATTAAAAAGTTTTGCTAAGGATGGCTTCTTTGCTGGATGGGAGAAATAGTGTAAAGACAGAACTTCCCCAAAACCGTGGCTGCAGCCAACGCTTACCTTACAGCACTTTGGAGGAGCTGTATGTTCAGATCAGAAAGGCAAATTTTATGCCTTAATCTGAGCTAGCACTGTCCTTACCTATATGAACAATGGAATTCCTCTAGAGTCCAGGCTTACAGACTTTAAAACTAGAATAACAGTGCTTTCAAGTCTACTTGGACACTTGCATGAATAAATATTTGTGTATAAGGACAGAGTGGTTACAATGGCATAGCCTCGGGCACTCGCTCGTAGCACAACACCTGGTTTAAGGCTTTGTTCACCTCTCTGGTTTTTAAACAGCCTTTTGGTGGAGTAGTGTTTATGTTCTATGTATTCAAGTACAAACAATCGATTTTGGCTCACGTTTTGTTAATTGTCCTTAGGTCTGAACCTCTAGGAAATTGATAACAAGATAAATACTAACTAAATGACAGATTTTTAAAAGTTAATTATGGGGTACAATTGGATAAATATTATTTAAATAAAGAGAAATTATGGCAGGATCTCCTTATCCTGCAGGTAGGAATTTCAGAAACCTTGAAAAAAAATGTTTTCTTCATCAGTCTTTTCAGTTTTAGCCTTGTATATACAACTCAGTTCTTAACTGATTATAACATAAGCACCTGGGATTCTTTTCCATCACCCTAGGAAATAGATTAATCAGTTAGACCCAAGTTGTTTGAGAGTGAGGAGTACAGGATTCAGAAGAAAGAAAGAGTAGAGGACTGAGGGGGTTTTATAAAAGACACTTTCTGTACCTTTGCAGGTGCTTTCATGTATTTGCATGAACCCACTCAATCTGCCCCAGGATTTGTTTGTCTAACTACGGTTTCAGAAGATTAGTTTTACTGTAGAAAGTTTCAGACCTGGATATAGCTTCCTATCCTTGACACATCCCTGAAATGTGCAGTGAGACAGCAGTGTATAATTCTGAGCCTTTTGAACAGCTACCTTGTCAAACCTACCTGTCTTTTTCATAAAGCTAATCCCCATCTGAGTTTGTCAAACTTTGATTATCTCAGTTTGGTCTAAACTCTCCCCCGCATGGTGGGCTATGTGCAGCATCAGGAACACTGGAGTGGGAGCAGCAGTGCCTGGCGCTCTCTCAGGTTTGTGTAAGTGGTCAGTTGGCAAACAGCCAGACTCTGTGGGTCAGAACTAAGGAATGCAAAGACTGTAAAATATTAACTCCTTGCTTTCCTGTAACTCTGGAGAAATTCTCTACTGAGGGGTTCAGCTGTAGACCATAGAGCGTGTATGGCCACAGCCGAGTCTGAGCAACCCCTGTAGCTGGTGCTTCAGCTCAAAAGTTTTTGTAGTTCCTACAGCTGCAATGAATTCCCTCAGATTTTTTGAGCCCTTGCCTGTTTTTCAACCAGCTCTGATCATTAAATGGAATTGGCCAGACAGCTCCAGGAAACAGTGTGAAACATGGGCTCACACCTAGGATGGTTAGGGAAGAAGAATGGAAATATATTTGTTTCCTCATGGAAAGAAGGGGAAATACTTTTTTAGATTTGATTAGCCAACATCATTTGTTTATCTCACCATTGTTGCATGTTGTGGTCTGACTGAGGAAAGAAAAGGAATACCTTAAATGAGTATTACAAGTTAAGGTAATGTAAGAAGATAATGATCCAAGCCTCTTTAGACCTTTAGAGATTGCTACCTTATAATAAAATGTAGAAAAACGTTATTTTCTTTGTTATATGTTTTATCTAGGCAGAAGTTTGCCTAGGAATATTGAACACTTGATGCTTCTCTGCATGTTGGTAAAGTTGTTCTTTTATTTCAAAGGTACAGTGGTTTTTGTCTAGTCCTTCTTTACTGGAGGAACTGTATTTCAGTGCAGGTCTTATGTGTCAGAGTTCAGATATTCTATCAGCTTTTCTGATGGAATTGCTAGGTAACTAAAAAGATACATTTTTCTTGGAAGTAACTGGAAAGAATGAGTCTCACTGAGACTACAAAATCATTTCTGTAATCTTTCAGCTGTAAACCTAGAATTCCAGATAGCAATTTTAAATATTTTAGAAACCTTCTTTCTGTCCTGTGTCTAGAGAAATCCTTCTTAAGCTGGATAAAAGTATACTCAATGTGAAAATGCAGTGTGTTTATCTGTAAGGCTCCCTCCAACCCAAGCCAGAACAGTTTCTTAAAGTTCTGTATCACAGGAATTATGTGAGTAGAGGGATGTGATACATTTGTCCAAGTATTTGCTTTCCTTGAACTCCATACACTGTTTCTTGAGAATTATTTCTCCTTACAAGGGAAGTGTTCAGACAGATAAGGAGCTACAAATGAGGCTGGTGAACATTTGACTGGTATATTAGCAACATATGTTGGATGCCCTCCAGCACCACTGTTCACAATGCTTTTTTATCAAAGTATTTTCTTTGAAGAGTATGAGGTTGTTAAAGCAAAGTATTAAGACTTAGTGAATCTGAAGTAGATCAATTAAATAAGTGCTGCCTGCTCTCTTTTCCTTTTCCTTTTTTTTTTTTTGTTTGTTTGTTTGTTTTTGTTTATTTTATTTTACATAGGCTTGATCCATGAGTTAGGAGGAGTCCTGTGCTTTCTGTCAAGCTTGAACCTCAGCCTTAGTGACAGAAATGGCACGAAATTTTGTTATGTACTGGAGATAACTAATTTGTCAGTTTATTTGATGGAATTCTTGTTATAGAGTTTGCACCCCTCCCTTTTTTTATTCTCTTATGGTTTTGCAACTGTACCATCTTTTTGTTCTAATTCTAATCTATCTATTAATCCTGATCTATTTTTTCCATTAGTCTAGTTTGTCAAGCTTGTGTCTCAAGGCACATGAGAGAACAGTGCTGTCACTTTTAATGAATGAGAGAACTAACCTCATCTTAATATAAATTAATGCTATGAAATTGAAAGAATTATTGTTACATTAAGAGTTACACTTGGTATAAATTCAATTATCTATCACCTCTAGCTGTAACCTGTATAACAGCAAGATATGACATGACAAGTTCTGAAGGCCCCAAATAACTATTAAAAGGCAGCTGTGGGCATATATCTGATTTTAACACAAGAGGAAAATGGCAACCAGGAAATGAATGAATGAAGTTACTTCTGCATATTAAATAATTAAAAAGCTCAATCATTAAACTATTAAACTGACCAAGATTTTATAATCCACATTTCCTAATATAATAGTTATTAATAGTTGTTGTAAAGAAAAAAAACTATGGTAACCACTGTACCTAAATGTAGGGGAAATATTCTTTCAGTGTTGGTGAATGTTAATTTCTCAAGTAACACTTATGTGGCAGTACATGCACGGTTTTTGTGTAAATTCCTTACATTAGACAATATGTGTTTGTTTATAAACTGATTATGGCATACAGATTTGGGTCCTATAGAGTTTGGATGTAGTTTTCTGGTGTTAAAGGTTATTTTCTGCTCTAAGTAAGACTCCTGAATAAGAACCATATTCCATGGATTTTGAGGCATCTTTCTTAAAAAGCTTCTCTGCCAGGGAAATCAGTATGTTATTTATGTTCTACTGTCTGTTAGACCCTGCTGTACTGAGCCCAGTGTGAGTAGCACGTCACTCAGTGGGACCCTCTGGAATACAGAGCTACTCATTGTGAGGGCTGATCCCACTTACTGGTACCATGTGATGGGCCATGAAAAACAGCTTATAAAGGCTGTGCAGAAAGAGATCATGAACCTGGCAAATTCAGCCTTTACTTCGACATTTTAGTACGTTAGTGAAGACTTTATTACTAGATTTTGGTAAGCTCAATTTGAGAGATATATATTGAGAGATATATATGGATGCAAATATCCCAGCCCTAGTTTTCTACTAGTAGTTGAACGTGAAAGCTGCTGGTCTTTCAAGAATAATTTCTGGAATTCCAGCATATTCTTATTTTAGTCTGTGTTCTGGTGTTCTTGGCACTATAATTCGCTTATACTATTTTTTTTAAACTGTACATGTCTTACAAAATATTTTTTATGTTACTTTAGTCCATACAAATACGTATTATTTGACAACTGATATTTTTTTCCAAAATGATTAAGCTCTTCAAAATAATAAGGAATGTATAATATATTAAAATTTTGTGGTAATTTTCTTTCAAATTATGTTTTTTTGTTAAAAAAAAAAAAAGAGAGGATTTGTGCTTTTGGGTCATTCTTTTTCTTTTCATGCTCTATCCTCTGGATGTCTGACAACAGTATTGCAGTTGAAGTTTCTAATGCTCAAAGAGGTTGTCCTAGGTTACAATGTAAGATGTAACCAACAGTATGTATTCTGTTATCATCTTCCCAAGCTGTTAAAGCAGGTGGGGCAATGTTCGTTACCTCCTGCCGTGACTCATCCTTGATAACTCCCTCTGGGAACTGTCTCTCTTTAATGGGCAATCAAGGACCCACTGCATGACTCACAGATAACTCGCTCTGGACTATCTCCTGTTAACAGGCCCATCAATACCTTGCCTCATGACTCGCCACCCCATTGTGAGATGCTCCGCCCAGGGGGAGGAACTGAGTATTCTCGTCTGTGTATATACTCGGAGGCTTGGAACACCAGACACAGCCCTTACCTACGGGACTCCCGGAGGATAAGAGGTACACCACTGGACCTTCAGCTGAAGACCTGACTTTTCTTTTCTACAGGATCACCACTTCAATAAGACCACTTCATTTGGACTGCTACCAACACCCTGACCGACAGGGTGTCAGGTTGTATTCTGACTCTGTCAGTGGTTTGTTTTTCTTTTTCTTTGTACTATTGCATTTATTTTAATTTTCCTATTAAACTATAATTCTGACTTGCGATCTCTCACTGGTTTGTTTTCAAACTAGTACAGAGGTAAACACATTCTTGCAGCACCCAGGGAAAGAGGGTGAATACACAGACCTTGGGAATGACAAGTGGAAAGGAACTGGTCCTTTGTCTGATTGATTTCTTGAATCTTGTGCATTGGTTGAAAGCCTGGCAATATTGGCACTCCTATACAAACTCTGCACTTGCAATAATGCATCAGGCCCTGCCTGGCTTTTGCTTGCTCTGTCTTCTTCTAGCCCCTGTGATTTCTGCCCCCATATGATTTGTGTCATGTACATTCGAGGAGTGTGAGTAAGAGTAGCTAAAGCACTGTGATGAAGAGAGCACATTTACCACTTGTGCTACTCAGTTACTGCCCAGCTCCAACACAGCTTCACGGTCTTTCCACTGAGTCTGCAAGCACTGGCACATTTTCTGTGGGGTGACAACAAAAATGAAGAATCAGGGGTTTGTCTTCCCCCAGTTTCAATAATCTTGAGTAAGTGTTCATATTGGTAGTAAGAAGAATGTTCTAAAAGGGAAGTAAAGCTTTCAAGTTGAGAGATTTCACTGAATAATTATTTTTCTTATTTCTGCCCACATGATGGCAGTATAAGTTAATCCAAACGAAGAAAATAATAAAAAAAAAATAGCTTTACAACAATAGAGTTCTGTTGTGCTCCCCCAAAATCTAAAAAGCTATAAGAAGTTTCCAAAAGCTGTTATGACCAGTTATGAAAGGAGAACTCCTCTTATTGTAAAAGCCCCAAAGACTTCAGAAGTGGTAAAGCACTGCTTCATGCAAGAACCGCATGTAGCTCATTCTGAATGGGTATGGAATGGTGCTGCGTTATAAATAAAAGTGGTCAGTAAAGCTTTGTCAGTCATGCTTGTCTTAATCATTTGTAGTCAATAAAGTCATTGAAGTATAATTGCCACTCCCTGGCATTGGTTTTGCAAGTGCAGAACTGGAGGTTTGAGGCTGCACGGGCAGCTGGATGCTGAGTGTTTCATCTCTGGTAAAAGCACAGAAAGTCTAAACAGACAGACTATTGAGATACCAGCTGCAAAAAAAGTTAGGCATTCCTTCAGACGGATTATAACAGGAACAAGATCTATTGAATTTGTCAAGCTCTTCATCTAATTGTAAGTTGAATCAAGAGACTTTGAGAGTGTGGGGAGGTTCTGAGTGTGTTTACTGGGTGAAATCATAGAATTTTTTCAGTAGTCCCAGATAAAGCTTTTAATGTTAAAAAAGAAAAACAACAAAAACCCAAACCCCTAGGTGAAACCCAACTGAAAACGCTTCTTTTTCTGACCTTTGACAGATCTGTAAGCACGTGCTATTTTTTTTTAATTTTCTGTGCACTGTAATTTAAAAGTCTAGTACACTTAATTTTAAACTTCAACCTTTTTTTTCATGTCAGCTTCAGATAAGAAAATGCCAATAGCTGAACTGTGTGCTTTCAACAGCAAAAAGATTAAACAGATACTCAGGTCAGTCCAAATGCAAGAATAAGAGGCATCTATGAAGCCCATCATGTTCCTTTGGGTAAGGTCTCAGATGAGTGACACCTGTAACCAATTTACTTCCTGGTCAGATTACAGAATATGTAAGCACAAGCAATACTTTTTTCCTTTTCCTTCTTTTTTTAAGTCAGAGTTCAGTCTTAACAGATGTGATTTTCCCCTTCTTTTCCCTGATGGTGTAAAAATGAGGAATTGCAGCAGTACTGTTTTGCTTGTGCACTTTGTTTCTTGAAAAACTTGGATTCTTGATGTCTCAAGACTTGCATGGCATGTACATGCAGATATGAAGCTAAAAAAGTGGGAACTGAAGCAGCTAAAATACCTGCTGCTAGGGTGAGTAATCCTTTGCTCTGTTTGTTTAGCATAGCTGAAGTTTATGTTTCTCAGGTTGTAGAATATTGTAGAATGCTAGTCCTTTCTGCCTTCTTCTATGACTACCATGGCTAATGAATCTTCTTATAATGCATCTCTTTTATTTGCTACTATCTATAACATGTGAGGTAAGTCCTTGCTCTCATTATTTATACTTTATAGGAATATAGGAACTTACTGTGGCATGCTACATTCCCATATGTTTGGAGTTACCACGCAAGTTATGCCTAAAAATAAACCCCCAGACGTACTATGGTAACTCATTCCTATGCTTACATATGACTGGTACTACTAATGGGAGAAGTCCTGACATCTTCAGTGTCTAGGAAGTTTTCTGACCAAATAATTCCTATAAATTTGATCAAATGTTCATTTTGTTTTACCCTTACTTACCTCTGTTGTTTTGGAACATCTCACTTTCGTCTCAGTAGGTAGCCTACAAATAATACTTCTAGAAATTGCCTACCAAAACTTCCTAAATGTGTTTTTCTTCTGTTCCCTCATCCCACCTCTTGTATAAGAAAACAAAAATCTCAATTTCCCACCATACTCTTCTGCATGGCCAGGCCAGGAGTATTTAATGACATTGCTCTCATGCATTTTACTATACTGAGCTATTATTCCATCAGGAAGTTTTCCCATTAATTCACAGAATCACAGAATAGGTCAGGTTGGAAGGCATCACAGTAGGTTTTGTCCAACTTCCCTGCTCAGGCAGGGTCATTCCAGAGCACATTGCACAGCATTGTGTCCAGATGGTTCTTGAATATCTCCAGTGAGGGAGACTCCACACCGTCTCTGGACAATCTGTTCCAGTGCATGGCCACCTGCACAGGAAAGAAGCTCTTACCCTCATTCTGGTGAAACTTGCTGTGCATCAGTTTCTGCCCATTGCTTCGTGTCCGATTGCTTGACATCACCGAGCAGAGCCTGGCTCCGTCCTCTGACACCTCCCTTCAAATACTGGCAGACATTGACAGGGTCCCCTCTCAGACATCTCTTCTGGAGGCTGAACAGGCCCAGCTTCCTCAGTCCACCATCGTAAGAGATGCTCCAGTCCCTTCATCATCTTTGTTACCCTCCACTGGACCCGTTCCAGGAGCTCCTTATCTTTCTTTGTCCTGAGGAGCCCAGGGCTGGACACAGCACTCCAGATGTGCCTCACCAGGGCTGAGCAGAGGGGCAGGATCACCAGCCTTGAGAGCTGGCAATGCTCTCCCTAATGCACCCCAGAATACCATTGGCCTTCTTGCCCACAGGGCACACTCATGGACACTTTGTTGTCCACCAGGACTCCCCAGGTCCTTTTCCACAGAGCTGCTTTCCTGCAGGTCAGTCCTCAGCCTGTACTGGTGCATGGGGTTATTCCTCCCCAGGGGCAGGACCCTGCATTTCCCTTTGTCGAATTTGCGACAGTTCTTCTCTGCCCATCTCTCCAACCTGTCGAGGTGCCTCTGAAGGGATGCACAGCACGCTGGGGTATTGGCCACTTCTCCCATCTTTGTGTCATCAGCAAACTTGCTGAGGGGGCATCTGCCCCTTTGCCCAAGTCATTGATGAGTAAGTTTAACAATACTGGGACCAGTATTGAACCTTGGGGGACACCGCCAGTGGCAGGCCTCCAACCAGACCCTGTCCTACTGATCACAACCCTCTGGGATCTGCTGTTCAGCCATTTCTCAATCCACCAAACTGTCCACTCATCCAGTCCCCACTTCCCTAAGTTGCCTGTGAGGATGTTGTGAGAGTGTTGAAAGCTTTGCTGAAGTCCAGCTAGACGATATCCACTGCTCTCTCCTCATCCAATTTAACTAATTTAAAATGTGCTATTTATTACAGTGCAGAGATTGTCCAAGACTAGAGTCTCCTGTGCTAGGCCCCATTGATATGAAGAACAGGAAAAAATTGTCTTCTTTAAAGAGATTAACACGAAAACCCCCCTGCCAAATTCAGATACAGCTGCCACTAAAAGCTAGGCAAGAAAATAAGACTGCTGCAAATTAGGATAATGCCACAGCATTTTGGGATGGGCTTGGATAATGGGAGAAAAGTGTTCCAAAAGATAAATATGATGGAAAAAGGATGTCTTAAACTGGAGGGAAGGGAGACTGAGGAGAGCAAGCTGTCTGTTTCCTACACATTCAAAATGCAGCTGAAATTAATTTAAAAAAATATGTAAAGTTTTCAGAATGTCCAGGGTTCTTTATCTGTGATAATTCTTACTGCCTGATTTCTTTCTATGCCTAGTCTCCAAAATGATCAAGAATTTGAATATTAGTAACAATGTGAGAAGACATAGGGAGGCCCCTGTACCTGTTTGAGTTCGGATTAATGCCCTCTTGTTTTTTCAGCATTGGCAAGCAGAAATATGTGGGGGAAATTTTCTTATCTAACTTCTCTTGCGTGTCTTGCCATCAGGGTTGCTCAGAGGAAGCAGATTGGTACAGGCCTGGCAGAGAAAGCACTTGTGCTACCTAAAACTCCTGGGAAGACGAAGCAGCAGAGGGATGTGAATTGTATCACACAATTGTGTGGTGTAAAAGCGGGACTGGATAGATCTGGATACAATCCTGCCACAAGCTTTGTCATTGCTACATCTTCATCTGTGATCTGCAATTTTGTGTTTTCCAAAATAATGAGAGACAGATTCCTATGGTAGTTTTCTATTCATGAGTGTGGGAAAGGTGTGCTTCATGGGGCTAATTAAAAAAAAAAAAAAAAGGCTTAAAAAGATTAGTTTATTGATACAACTTTCTGGTGTGTAGGAGGCAGTGCTCCTAGAGAATATAGTTAGGCCTTTGAGCACCTCTGTGTCATACCATACGTGTAGTCTGATACCCAAGTTGCAGTCTTGTTTCCTTAAAACATTTGTTTAGGCTGAAGCACTTCAAGATGCTGAAGTCTAAGAAAACTGTTTCTTCCTTTGTGTCAAGCTGTATTTCATGTTCCTTCTTAGTTGTTTTCCTCTATATATGCATTCTTACCATTAATAGTATTTGAGCAGTGCATTCTACATCATGTCTAAAATAAATTTTGTCTTCTATCTCTCTGTTAAACTGTCTGATAAAATTCCTAGTGTGTTATAACTTGCTGTAAGAAAACACAGAGACTACTGGCTGTCCCATGACTTTGACAGTGTTTAGAGAACCTTTTAACTGCAAGCTGCTGTTAATAATTTCATGTAGTACATCGCAACCAAACTGTAATTAGACTGTAATAGTTCCTAGATTAGTTTGGTCTCCTTTCAGTTCCTAGTGGGTAAAATCCTTGGCTATTGCTACAGCTAGTGTCAAAGGGTAGCCTGGGGCTCTCTGGCATCCACTGGGATTTCTTTTGTATAGACTTCCTGCCCTGCCCCCACCACCAACTAGCCTAGCAAGCCAACAGGATGTTTCTGGAACCAAGGAGTAGCTAGGACATTGCTGTTTCTCCTGTTATCCAGTGCATGGGTGTGTCTGGAAAAGACTCTTAATTGGCTGTTCTTTTGCACAAGGCATTCTCAGCTGCAGAAATATCCCTTTATAGGCCTTTGCTTGCTTATGTAGTTCAGAGAGGCCTTGGGGCTTCTTTGACCTAGTTCCCTGTAAAGATTAATGGGAGTACTGCTCTCAGGCTCAAAGAGTGCCTTTGTTTATAGTTTCCGCTAGCACAGTGGAGAGATCTGGCTTTGGTGGGCTTGACATGGAGAAACTGATAGCTCTGACCATCTTGCTCTCTATGGTGATACCTTTCAGATAGAAGTGCTCGGTACTGGAGCTGGCGGCACAAGTTTCATTATGGCATCAACTAGAAGTGCAGGATGTCTACAGCCCTGAAGTTCTTCTTTATCCTCATCTCAATTCAGAATTTGGGTTGTTTTCTGCAAGACAAAAGCTCCTTGTATTTAGTTAATACACAGGTCAACAAAGAGCAATCAATAGGTCAAGTAACATGCCCATTTATGAATTAATGAAGAACTCTCAAACATCTGATATAAATTAAAAGTATCTTTATCCAGTGCTGATAATAATGAGAAAGCCTGGCTTTTCCTAACTGGTTGTGCTGGCTCCATGCATACTACTTGGTTTGTGTGTCCACAGTGTGATGATAGCTTTAGCATTCTTTATGAAAACAATTAGTATTTCCATGCAGAAATAATGATGCAGAATTGTAAAATAGTAGAAGCTGAAACTTCTCTTGATTTGTCTAGATGAAACTGTGGCATGGATACAGAGTATGTAGCATTTTCTTATAAAAAGCTCATCATGTTGTGGGTGAACTAATATTTCTAAAGGATGATGATAATGTTAACATCTAATATCTATTTGTTTTTTCTTTAGTATTTTTAATTTTTAAACAGCATCTTAAGTGTAACTTGTCTAGTGGCCTTCCAAAAATGGGCATCCCTTGTAAATAATACCTGACTACTGTTGTCATTCTCTTAGATTGCCCTAACAATATAGGTTGGTAATGGTACCAGAGTTAAAAAAGTCAACAATTCTCTAATTATTTTTTGGAAATAATAATCTTCATGTCTTGACGGACAGAGAAATCTAAGATGCAAATGTTTGAGACAGGAAGTTACCTTGGTGGTTAATGTAAGAGTGTGTTTTTCTGTGCTAGCAATTCCAGAAATTACGGATAAACAGTAGCTGGACTTGCTCAGGCCAAGTATGAAGCTTTAATTCTACTCCATTGGCATTCACAGAATTGCAATGTTTTAAGTTTTTTTTTCCCTTTGGTATGAAACAGGAATACAGGCCAACTCTAGGATACCAGTCTCCTAAACAGCCAACATAGTTTTATTGCCAAACAGAATTACGTTGTCATTAATATGTTGATACTCTGTTTATTATGAAGGGTGTGAGGGTCTGACTGCATTATACCCTTGGCTATCTTTTTCCCTTTACTTTGACACTTTTCAATATAACTTGTTGCAGAACAGTCAAATGTGATCAAAAAAGTAGGAGTTTAGAGATTTGCATTGATTCTTAGTGTTTAACTATTCTCTTGGTGGGTGGAAAATCAATTATATTAAACATAAAGTATCTCAGTGTTGTCAATTTGGTCTAAGACAGAGAATCAACCTTTCTTATTCTGCCATATTGAGGTTAAATCTTGCAAAACAAAACAATCCATGTTACTCTGTGTCACTCAGGTACCTGACCATCACAACAGGATTGTTCTGTTTAAAATGGGGTGCCTCATGGCTGCAGCATGACTTTTTTTTTCACATCACTATGTCCTTGGAGTAATGCCGCATGAAGCAACAAGGTGCAATGAATTTTTCTCATGAAACAGATTTGTCACATGAGTTCATGGCCATGCTGTAAGGCTGGCCCATGTTCATTCTCTTAGCAGCATACATCTGGTATAATTAGAAAGTCAAGAGTGTCACATCAATTTACACTGCTGATTGTGTAGTCTCCAAGCACAAATTTAATTGGACTAAAAAAGTTGCAATCAGAAATAACATTGCTCTTGGCTCCTCAGGTTGATAAGGGGCAGGTTGGGACTGGCATGTGAAGGTGTGCCTTGGTCAACAGCCTTAATAACAGCATCCCGTGGACAAAAACAGGAGAGCTATCTCTCTGGCACTGCAGTGGAATTGGTGTCTGGCAGTTTGTGTATGTATAATAAAATATCCTCATCTCTCCATATAGCAGCTGCACTGCATGAGAAGTAGTTCACTGAATTTACTTTTAACAGTGTTTTGGTTTTACTGTGAAATGCTCCCACACACAGTTTTACGGGAATGTCTGTCTTCCAGTTAGGCAGAGTAGTAACTAAAGAATTCCCTTCTCCCATTACCCCTGCCCAGTGGGGGAGGACAGCTTATATACAGCAGGATCTTTTTTATGTCGATCTGTAGGTGGAAGTGCCCTGCAGCCAGACGCTGGTTCTATGAGGAAACTTGAGCAATAAAAATATTTTATGCTTTTACCCACCCCATCATTCAAGAAAGATATTTCTGCAGGTGTGAAGTGGCTTCTCCAGCAAAGCTTCCTTCAGAGGCAGAGTAACAGGAGAGATGTTTGGCACTGCGAAAGAAGAGGTCAGATGGCTTACGCTGTCTTTTCAGGTTTGATGTGTTTTCTGTGCTACTTTGTGCCAGTACATGACATTGCCATTGTTTCAAGACAAGAGGATAATTGCATGTTATAAACACTGAAGTTACGGCAATGAGAATTTACTTGGGTAGTAGGACCTACAAATTTGGGGCTCCCACTTAGAAAATGAAGACAAAAGCATGGAATATAATCAGCCAAACAATTTGTTACTTGAAGGAATGCTCTGGAGATATTTAGTGTCTTATCTAAGATGTTAGTCAAGTATTAAACAGTTGTTTCATATCGTCAATTGAAATGACATTCAATCCAATGCAGAAATGAGTCCCTGTACTTAGGAACAGGACTACACAGTGGTAATTTGGGTGGTTCATGGACTTGCTAGCGTTTAGGACTGGATCATGTCAGTTGGATCTATCTCTGTCAAAAGAGAGAAATGTTAAGACATCAACTGTCTACCTTTGAATTAAAGCATACAGAAATTTGCCTCTGAAGCAAGGTAGTTGCCAAGACGGCTTAAGCCTGATTGTCACAAACCCATGCCCTACACTTACTATCCAAATTGTCCTGTTGTTGCATTTGTAAAGAAGGTAAAAAGTGGCCAATAAAGAATAATTTTTCATGCAGCTGTGTGCATGGTGTACAGTCATAACTACTCCTCAGTTTTTTTGCACTGACTGCAGCATAGCAAAAAACCCCTGTGTAAATGAGTCAGTCTTGGAGAACTGGCTTAGTTACTGACCTCTTACACCTTGTTTGTTCCGTTTTAATCAGCTCTTGAAGTAACAGTGTTTCACCATAGACATACAGGTACCTTTCTTAAAGCACCAAAGCTCAAATATTTATTTCTAGCACGGTTTAAAAGTGGCAGGTTGTTCAAAAGTTTTTGGGCTGTCTAGTGTTTGATGAGCAGCTGCAGACTATGATGTTTCATCTCCTCAAATAACACTCCTCTGAACTGTTGCTTGCAGAAGGCTACAATCAACTGAGAAAGGAGAAAAAGAGGAGAAATCAGATGTCTTCTATGAGTTAACTTTTGACCAGGAATAGTGTCCTACATCAATTGCAGGCAATGAATATCAGTGAGCCATGGCAGCCAGCTTGCCTTGCACTGCACAGACTATCCATTAGCCAGATGTTAATGCAGTAATGCCTGAACTGCCCAGGCTCTATCATGGGCACTGCAAACCAAGACTGCCTGGCTTACCCAGGAAACTTCTCGGCAGAAGGAGCATGGTGTTTCTACTTACTTTTAAGAAGGCTGAGATGTCAGTTTGATATTTCTAACTCTCTTTTTTGTTGTTTCTTTCTTCCCATCAGAACACCATAAAAAGTTCCCTAAAATATTCAAAATGGTACTTTCTCTGCATTTCCTTCCCTTACTCTTTCCTCTACCCCAGATGCCTCTTTCATTATAGGATTATGTGAGGGGAAATGTTATCTTCAGCTCTGTTGGGTTTTCCAACAATCTCCTAAGGAGATGCCTAGAGCAAAGAGAAGCCCCTTGACTGTTTCTTCCTAAGAGTGCTGTCTGGGATGTTCTATGTCTGCTGCTGTTGGAGTGGTGATGGGTTCACACTCACAAGCAGTGTTTTTGATAGGCCTGTGCTGGTCTCTGTGGCTCATAACCTGGCCCCAAAGGCATTAGTAGGAAGTAAATGTCTGAACTCTTTCACACACCGTGTGGCCTGAGTAGACATTTACAGCTGTGCCATGCCTGGGAGATGCTGCCAACCATACTGATGAGATCTGGTGATTCACCAGTTGCCTAAATGCTCTGTAGGTGGAGAAAGAGTGATGTGGGGGACAAAGCTCTAAGATAGTGGATTTCTTGGACAGAAAACAATTAATCAGAAACCAGACTGGCTTAGTGCTGGGACTTGGTATGATTGCTGTACACAGCTGATGTAACAGACATTCTTCAGCTACCTGTGTGGTGTAGGGAAACAAAATGGATTCACAGGGAATGTCTGCCTGCACAGGAGGAGCAGAACATGTAGCTGTTTATACTATCACACGGATGAAGTAAACAGACAGTACCTGACTACTGATCTATGACAAATTTGAAATGCCTTACTTTTGGACTGGGTCTTTAAATGGAAAAAATATCCTACCCTGCCTGCGGGAAACTTCATGTTATTTTAATTCCTCCTTTCTTTAAAATAATTCATTGTGCTGATTACACAGGCTTACTAAACTTCAGATGGTGTGAGTCTTTTCTTTGGTGCTTATTCTCAAGCTTGTCAAATCAAGAACTATGCTTTTAAAAGTTCTAAACAGAAACATTCCTCAATAAACCATTTCTAAATGACACAGTGAACACGAAAAATTGGAACACTAATGAAATATTTTCTGCATGTTAAGCCATTTGAATAAAGATAACTTTATTTCTTTAACTGGGAATCACTTCTGCCCTCTTCCTTCTAGTTAAGGTTGACTTAAATAAAAAGTCAAGTTTATGTTTTAGTTTCGAACAGAATTTATATAATGACATTTGCTTATCCTCATATGAAAATGAGTTATAAAACACAGAAACAGTGCATAAAGGTACTGGGAAGAACACAAAACTTCTTTCAAGAGCAATTTACTATGATGCATATTGTTTTTACTTCCCTGAGATAAAGTCAAACCAAAAAAACCCTTAAAATGAACAGATAATTTTGCCTGCAATGCTTCCTTTTACCAATTTTCCTTGTATTATCTCCAGTCCCCTAATCTAGACAGAGAGAGAATATGGCCTCATTACTTTAAGCTACATTGCTATTTACTTTTCCATATTTATTTTAATATAAATATTTCTTGAAAAGATGAAAAGAGTCCTTCGCATGACTTAGTGCTTTTAGGCTCTGACTGGGACATGAGAATGCAGAAATAAAGACTTGGGATTTAATTACAATAGTCCTACTGAGCTCTGGGTCATAACTTGTACAGTGCTGTTATGACTTCTGTATTTATTCTCCACCTACAAAGTGTTGTCTTGGGGAAATGGGCCACCTGCAGAATAAGTGCTGTTAAAGGGAGGTAGTAACGCTGGTTTTGCTTCCATTTTTTTAGGTGCTCACATAATTTGCTTGAATATTTACTGATCTTTTTCCCTGTCTAATGAGATGTATCACACTGTTATGCCTTCCACCAAAATATTTGGTCCTCGTGGAACTTTCAAACCTCTATTAAACTATCGTTTTACCAATTTACAACCTTGTATGTGCCTTAAATCCATCAGAAAGCTCACAGTTTTTTCTTAGCCAAGCTTGGGGATTTCTGCCCATCTCAACCTTAATCCCAGCCTCTGCCAGCATTAAGTCTTGTCCTAGACCTGTGGCCACTTCAGCACTGTGATATAAATCCCTGCATTTCACAACATTATCTCTATTCCCACCCTAAACCATGCAACCTAGTAACTTAAGAACTTCTGCCCGCATGGGACATAACCCAATTCCCAAGTCGTTCACAGTCTTCATCCTAATGTATTGGCACTTCTAAAATTTATTTGCAGCTATGTTTGAACTGAGCTCTCATTCTAAATATATTCTTAGTGCCCTGACTTAACCTGTGGCATTGAGTAGTAAGCATTGCTCTTGTCAATGCATTTTGATTTCTGTTAATTTTAAGTTTACGGACTCCTAGGCCTAACCCTAAAAATTTGCATCAGTTCTAGTATTCAATCTGCTTTAAGATCCCTGTAGGAAGAAGTAATTACTTCAGTTCAGGAGATCAAGATGCTTTATACTCTAAGTGTAATTGAGCCTGAATCTGGTTTTAACACCTCCGAATGCAAGACTTTACCATGAACTGTGTTCTATTTCTAGTATCGATCTAAGCTGCCCAGAGCTTCCTCCAAACAATTCAGCTCTCCTCACAGCCTGGGCTCTCTTAAACAGCAAATCTTAGCCCTATTTCTTTTCTGTCTATATATTATGTCTTAAATCACTTGTCTGTTGCACATGGCCTTTGCAGTGATTCAAAAGGCCTTGCTATAAACATAGTCCTCCATCTGATCCTATCCCTGCTGTTACCTCTAGCTTTAACTTCTGGTGGGACCAGCTCTTTCTCTCTAAGACCTCTAAATTTAAAATTGAGGGTGACAAGGTTAATCCAACCGGTGTCAGAAACGCAGGTATATTCTGGTTTACCACACTGCAGACTTTCTAGGTCCTGGCACACCTTCAGTAAATCTCCAAATGTTTTCTGCCTTGAACCCTTTAATTACACAAAGACAGCATGCACAATAGGAAAGTGCTGCATTTGAAATGAACTCAAACTTTTGAATTCTTTTGAATTCTGGGAATAGAATGGACATTTCTGCCAAACTAGTTTTGGTGGGTAAATTTCCATAACTTATACAACTTTACTGATATTTTTCAATTATCTCTTGGGTTGTTACTTTGTTCCATATTCTTTTGTTATCCTTGATCTCTGGTAACAGACAAATGATATCCTTAAAGTATCCATGAGTGGAGGTCTTAAACATTGGTTCAAAAGACTTTATCACTCAGAGATTTACTTTTCCTCTTTGTGTAAAAGGCTATAATTGTGGATCATTTGAACCTTCAAAGGAAGATTTATATGTCAGAAAAGCTATGTGCAGTATTTTGGCATGGTAATAAAGTATTTTTTAAAGAAACAGACTAACCAGAATTTTTTTTTCTTATTGTCTTGCAGTTTTTCTGCTGAGAGGAATGACATTATCGGTCTCATAATGCTGAAGTTCTAAACTGGCTCTTCCTTGCTTTCTGAGGCAGCCGATAATTTTTTTTTATTACCATGTTGCCCATGGGTTTTCTGAGCATGGGCTCTATGGAAGATGATAACTAAAAGGCAGTTTATATCTTGGAAGTTCAGAAGACAACTTTATGGTACTGAGTGCATATATCACTTCCTTTGACAAAAAGGATTCAGCTTATTTTCTTCATAACAGGTATTATGCTTTCCTACTTAGAGCACAATCTTTGTTTAAAAATAAATTTAATAACAAGTCCTTGGATTATTGGTTATGAGATGAAATTATTTAACAGTAGGTCCTCTAGGCATTTCAATGAACAAACTCTTATGATCTTGAGGGACTGAGGAGAGGGGTTCTCTGAAGGGAGGGTGGTTGTAGTTTTTGCTAAAACTCTAGATAGATGTACCCATTGGCCAGACATGAAAGCCTTTGGGTACCTGAAAAAAAACAGCTGTTTTGTTCTGCCTGGTGCCCAGGCAGACTGCAGCCTCTAGGTGCTGACAGAATCCCCAAATATATTTAAGTACATTAAAGGAAAATATTTAGGGCTAGGTGGTTTCCTTCTACATGAAGAAAAAATATTTTGTGGATTCAATTTTTAAGTGTCCACTAATCTCCTGAGGATTTCAATGTTGAACATCACTTTTTTAAGGTTGGTTTTGATTATTTATATGTGTGTTTGGGGTTTTGGTGGAGTTCTTTTGTGGTTTATTTTCCCTCCTTAAAACAAATGAAATTTATGTATTAGTTAGACATGCACACCAATTGTTTAAAAAATTCTTCTTAATATCAAATGTATGTGCTGTAGGTTAGGACTAAAAAAGTCTTACTTAAAGAGCAAACTTAGAGACTTCCTTTTCCTACATACTGTTAAAAATTATTAGTATGGCACTTCATCCTGTGAGAACAAAAGCTTAGGTGGTACTTATACTATATGATCATTTCCTTGCCTTGTTCCCTTAAGGAACAAAAAGAATCTTGTTCAAGGAAGGATGGCTGCAGTTTGAAATAGCAGGAGGAAGTTGAGGGGGGAACGTTAATGCACAGGAGATGTGTGTAGAAATGCAATTTGACAGGAAAGAACATCAGTAACTGTAAACAAGATCATGGAATGACAGATTTGTAGAGAGAAATAGAAGCTAAAGAGAAGTTGGATAGATAGAGGTGAAGGAATATGGGGAACGTAGGGAAGAAAGTAAAGAAGACAAGTGAAGATTTCTAGGAAGTTTGAAATATTATAACAGATGGAAAACTCATGGAATCCCAGAAGAGGTTACTTCAACAGAGGAGTGGGATTTGGTAAAATACAGTGTTTCAACTGTTCTTTTGCAGCTAAAAGTATCTCAGAAGTCCAAATGGGGAAGAACATCTGTGTTTGAAGAAGGAAGATTTGTGTTGTTTTTATTATTATTATTCTGCTTCCGTGGTGCTTCCCAGCAAAGAATTCACCTTTATTATTTTTTCTGAAGTATGTCTTTATCTGGATTATAAAATGTTGAGGCTCTTTCAAGTCTAAAAAAGGAAATGCTTTAATGTGTTCTAAAATACTATCTTAGCAAAACGTTGTCTCCAAATACACAAATCTGTGTATACTTCTTTCTCTCTTGCCTGGCCTCAGATGATTCACTCTACTTCTCCTGTTTTTTTACCCCTTAAAAATCTGTAACAAAGTTGTAGCGTTTATATCTCACAGCTGCTTGCTCTAACTCAGCTAGCCAATCTAGAAAACACCTTCTTCCTTCTTATCTCTCTCTACCTCCCTTGGCAGGGAACTGTTGCTAGTTGATTTTTTTTTTAATTTGATCCCTATACGTCCTCCCAGTTTGCCACTTTTTCTGTCAGCAAAAAAAAACAAGCAGTCTCTTTTATCTTGTTTGACTTTTATCTGTTCTCAGTTTTCTAAGCTATGACCTAGAAGAAAAAACAGTCATCACTTAAGTTCACATTTAGGTGAAAGATCAGACATTGCCTGTGCTAGCAGTCCATTTTTGATACAAGCTCACATGAGAGCATGAGAGTACAGCCTTCAGATCCGTTGCTGAGAGGGCCGTTGTTAGTGAAAGCAAATGGAAGTTATAGCAATTTCTTTGCTGGAAGAGTGGTGGTTCCTTCATTTGTTATCAAGAACTTGAAAAATGAACGGAAAAATTTTTAGTGGTTCAAAGCCACTACCTGGGGTACTTCTAGAATTCAACCATAAACTCTAACACAACCCTGACAACCTGAAGAGTATTTTGTGTGAGCACAACTATGTAAAAGGATGCAGTTATTAATTTATTTTTTCACGTAGTAATGTACCTGCATTAAAAGGACTCAATCCTGAGAAGTGCTGCAAACAGTGGTAGACTTCAGTTCTACCTCTCTGCAGTATCAGTCAGGCAGCTCTTCTGCTGGAATCCCAGAATATTAGAACTTGAAAGTTTCTGCTTCTGCTTGGGATTAAAACATTAAAATTCCTCTCTTGCTCTCATCCAAATTTTCTCCAGCTACCTCAACAAATTGTTCCCCAAGGTTTAATTAGTACTAAGAGAACAACTGCCTTTGCTGTATAATGAAGCCATCCAGAGCAGTTACAACTCTCCCATCCCAAAACAAAAACTCTTTGCTATCCCATGCAGTCATGCATATTACCCTCCTCCTCCACCCTACAGTGCACCTGTACACATCTATCAAACAAATAACTCTAACTTTGTCTTCTACATGTAATATTAATCACTAAATGTACTTAATTTATTTTAGTGTAGGATTTTTCTAAACCATCCTTCATTCTAGGACTTGTACAACATCTGACTTGAAGGATTTTACATGTCTCCCATATCCTTTAATTTTAGGAAATAATTTTTGTCATTAACCTGCTATTAAGAGTGGCTTAATGACTAGTCCTCAGTTGCAGTAGGCAATGAGCTAAGAGTGGAAATAGTGAATCAGCATCAAAGCAGGAAATCAAGTTACTTGGAGAAATGGTATTTCATTAAATAAAACAAGCAAAATATTTGGGGGGTTTTCTTGTGAACAAAAATAAGAAGTGCTGCATTGTTATGTCAACTCAAAGATGCACAGAATCATCCAACAGAAGTTACATTGCCTTTCATCAATTTTAATGCAGCTTGTAGCTGTAAAACTCTGCTGCATACAGAGGAAGGAGTGTGGGCATATCAGTATGCTAAATCATAAGCAGTCTATTCTCATTCTACATCATTTGTTTAAACTTTAGGTTCCAGATCAACCTGCAGAAACTCAATGATGTGTGAAATTTGTTGCTCTTTGAAAACTTTGATGAAGTTTTTCCTTATATGTTTGTAATCAGTTAATCATTTTTTTAGTAGCTGTGGTTGGAAAATATTGCTGAAAACATTTGGTCAATTATTGGCTGCTTTGGACCAGTTCTACCTGTTAAGTAACTATCAGGAAAGAATGAACACACACACTTAATGCTTTTTTTCATGTTGTTTTTAAACTTTAATGTTTTTAGAAACTTCATGAGAAATTACAATACTGTAGAATGCTGCTTCTTTTAATAGTGAAATAGTTTTCTAATTCCTGGTTTGGAGTTAAAGGCTGGTGTTGTTGACTGCCTCAGATAAGAGTTTCAACCCAAAAAACCGCTCTTAAACTTTACCTTCCCTAGACAGAAATTCTCTGATACAAATAAATGACTACAGTTACTGGACCTCTGAAGATTTGCTGCAAAATTTGTATCAAGGGATGAGTCACCTGATGCAAATGCATATCTGGTAAAGAATCTACAAATATGTATTTCTCATTCTTAATGTTACTGTTATCAATATATGGACCACTTGCTTCGGTTTTTGGGAAGAATCCTTTAAGAAAAACTAAGTTCAGACTATCTTTAATTCTTTCCTTCATTCTACTTTTACTGATTGTCTTGGATTTCACTAGTAACTAAAGAAAGTTATTAAATCAGGCACTTAAAATACATATTGACTCTTAATTGATTTTAATCTAAAGCCCACTGACTTGAACTAATTAAGACATAAATGGTACTTATTTGTATTTAAAATTAGCTGAAAATTACAGTCTGTATTAAGTCATAGTCTCACAATTAACAATAAATTTGGACAGTAATGGTTTCCTGGGAAAATTTATTTGAAATTTTCATATTAATGTTTCTTTTCTTTGCCTGATTTATGAAATAAAAATCTGGTCTTGCAAAAAGAAGATCAGGTTGTTGTGAAAAAACAAATACGCACAATTTCAGAACAGCCTTACTAGGTTGCTGTCTCATCACACATGTTCTGACAGTCAGCTTCTAAATTCAATTAACTTCAGTGAGATTAAGTTTAAGCAATAATAAACATTTATGCTTTTGGAAGTTGAAGAAAAATGCCAAGAGATTTGAAGCCTTAAGAAAGTAATAGTAGACCACACATACATCTGTAAATGGACCATGTATTATAAATATTTTTGAAAGATGAAGTTTGACACAGAAAAGCTGCCTCTTAAAACAGAGCAGTCACTTAACAGATTTTTTCCTGGTTTTGGCTTGTGGGTTTGTTTTTTTTTAACACTGTAGGTGTTACTGTCAGCTAACTGTGTGCCAATTGCAACTGTTTATCTGAACTAATAAATATAAAGAACCTGAAGAATGCTAATTTTAATTTAGCCTACAGGCACATGATGACCAAAATATCAGGATACAAATGCTGATTGAATGGTTCTTGACACTTTAAAAAAGCAAACAAAAAATATTAATAAAAAAACATAACAACTGTTCCACTTTGCTCCACCCCCACTTAACAAAAAAAAAGAAAAAATGGTGACTAATATTGCTTATTGCTAATTTCAGCTCTGGTTGTCCATATATACATATTTTTTTCCTTTTCTTCAGTTCAGAAACCAATGTACAAAGTTCCTGTTTGCTACTGACCTCAGTACTACTTGAAAATTCTTTTTAGTTATTTCTTAAAGTGTGCAGAAAGGATAAGTCACCAGAAGTAAAATCGATCCTTTAAGTGTGTTTTCTGTAAGGAAACAAGATTTTTAACACAAAGGTCAGATATGTGCATCTACGATATCATCTTGGATTCGTTAACCAGCGTCCCAAGGTCAAAAAATCCAGTCTTCATGCACAAGTCAATAGCAGGTTTTCTGTGTGCTTCTAAAATGTGTAAAAATTTTACAGATTTTTCTAAGTTGCTTCTCCCACATGACAGTACTGAAACCTCACCGGCCTCTTTAGGTTGTCACATTGGAGTACAGGCAGAGGAGCCTGAGCCATTCCAGTGTCATCTGAGCCATAACTCATCCACTCATCCCTTCCAGCAACTGTGGGCTTTGTACTTCAGGCCTGACCTGAAGGCCTGATCCTATTTTCTCCATTAAAACTGTCCTTCAATTACTAAGGATAGGGAAATATCTGTCACAGTGGAAAAGCAATTTTGCTTGGATGGCTGAAGTAGCTTTGATGGGACAATATTACAGTTGGTCCAAGTCTGGTGTATTTTGGAAGGGAACCATAAAGCCAAACCACAGACCCTTGTATGCTATTGTACTGCTTAATTGAAACAGACTGTGAGTCTTCTGTTCTGTGAAAGCATCTCGCTGCAGAGCTGCTGTTTCAACAATAATGAGTTAAATGAGCTTGCAAATGAGGTCTGCTAACAAATTGTACCCATCAAGTCTCCATCATTCTTTACCAGGTCATTGTGCAGAATTTAGTCTCTCAGTAGTCAAGCTTTGTGATTCTTACTAAAATTATTTTTTTCCCATTTGTCTTAATGGCTTCCTGAAAGATTGAATTAAATTGTGCATCATGCCTGAAAGAAAGTAAGGTAATATACTCCCAAATCCCAAAATGATGCTCTGACTTTCACATTTTTTGCTGTGTTCTTTGTGGCCATGTTCATTCTTTGTTCATACTGGAGGTGTTTATAGTGTTTGGGAAGGAACAAAGTAGAATCAGTTGGTAAAGGCGTCATGATTTATGTCAGTGTGTAGCATTTGGGCAAGCATTAGCCTTTATTTTTAAGCTAGGTTTGAACCAAATGTTGACTGCTTCAGGTTTAAAAATAGTAAAATGATAGCTTTACTTTGGTAAAATTACAGTTTTGCTTCAGTGAATCTGCTGATTATTGCTGATATTGTTAGGAGTGACTTGTATCTGCTTCTCTGGTGTTTAGCATTCTTTGAAAATATAGTTAGACTGTGTTTTTTGAATTGGAGTTCCATGTATTTGCTACTTTTTCTGTGCAAGTTAGTGGTAGTGTGGGCAGAAGGGTGGTCAGCAAAATGGAGAGACAATCTACTGGCAAAAGGTAGTGCAGACTGGAAAGTTAAGAATATCAACACGAGAGTTTGTTTCTACCTCAGCCATTCTAGCATGCTATCTGTGTGAACTGCTAGCCTCTAAAGAGTTAAAAGTGTTTGTTTCACAGGAAATTGGAAGAAATTTATGTGCGCAAGTGAAACTGAAAGGTCGAATGTGTGACTCATATCTATTGACAGATGGAATGAGCATAACATAAGAAGACAGTGACTAGAAAACAAGCAGGTTGTGTGAAAGTATTTTTAGAGACTAATTTCTACCCAGCTGTGTCTTCTATGAACAGAATAAGTTTGTGAAAGTTACCTGCAAGTTGCCTAATAGCTACCTAGTGGCAATTAATTACATTGATATGGTTTGAATGAATAGTTCATCCCTTGGGATGAAAACAGTTAACATTTTATAACAGGTCTACCTGAGACTTAAAAGAATGTAGGTAAACAAGAATTAAGAGAACATATAAGCTCCTAATAGTGCTCATAAACTTTTACATACCCACTTACTTTACCTCAGTTCCCCTGTTGACTCCCACTTCTGTGCTCTCTTCCCCTCTCAACCTATCTTTTTTTTCAGCTTAAAATATATCCAACTTGCTTGTTATATAATAATGACTCATACTTTCATTGGCTTAAACTTTACCCAATCTTTCTTTCATGTCGTTTTTGTTCTTTAAATTGAGATTTAGCCTCTTCAGTTTTGGCTACTACATTGTGGGTTTTTTAGTAAATTCCACTGATATAGCTAGAAAAAATGATGCTACAACTAAGTGTTTAAAAATTATTTAGTAATATGAGAATAAAGACCTCAATATTTTACATGATATATGCATCTTGCTGGACAATGTATAGAAACCCATAAATGCTATATGGTGTTCAATAGTCTTCAGCAAATTTGGACCCAAATATATATATAAGCCACACAATAATATACACGAGAGAGCTTATTTCCTTGTTGCCTGGAAAAGTAACTTGAGCATATAATGCAATATGTCATATATATTATTTGGCTTGTGTAGTTTGTAGACCATGGCGTTAAGTTCTGAGGCAATAAACTCCAAATTTAACAACAGCAACTTTTTTTCTTTTTTTGCCTTCATATACTATTTTGGCAAGATGATCACAATCAAATATATTACGTATGCCTGGGAAATTACAATAATGAGTGAGAACCTTATTTCCTTAAGGAAATGTGCTACTGCTACCTCTGGTCTCATCAGGTGAAAGGAAGGGGGGCAGAACTTGTATTTCCATGAGACACAAAGAACATTGGCTAGGGACCTTTTGTCCAGCTTGTGGAGCTCACTTTCCCTCTCCCCAGGCTGCTGGGCTTATTATAATTTTTTTTAATTACCTTTATTTATTTAAAGGCATCTCCACTTCCTAGGCTATTAGATGCTTTCCCTGGCATCCTGACTATGAGTTGGGCTCCAGTTTGCAGACCTCCTACTCAATATCCAAGTGGAATAGTGAAAATACCATGCAATGCAAACTGATTAATTATTTTTGTTACAGAGGGGAAATGGAAAAGAGGAGAGATAACCATTTACCTCAAACTGGGATATTTCAGCAATGTCAAAATCTGGATTTGTTTTTCAATCCTTTTTTTTTTTTTATTTGGGTTTTTTTTGTATGGGGTCTCTATCGATATAGGCTACTGGTAGTATAATATATGTTGCTAACAAGGTTCTCTCAGGAGCTAGCAGAACACATGGAGCCTGTTGGAATGAAGCAAACATCTGATGTTCTCTTTTACGAGAAATGAAATCAGCTGTACGTTAATTCTACACATTTACTGTCGTGCTAAATCACTGAGAAGCAGTGTACTTAAAATGGATAAATGCTTCTGTTAGTATGGCATGTTGCTTCAATTAACATTTTCCCTGCAGAATTATAAGGTAAGATCTATAAAGGTGAAGAGCATAACTTGTTCATTAGAGTGGGCAGCAGGGAGTGACAGTAAAAATGCATGTATTGCAAGAGCTTTTTTGAGGTAAGTGTATGCATCTGGTGATTCCATTTTCTATACTCCTTTCTCATCCAGCTATTAGTCTACTCCTCTTCTGGAGCTCATCCAAATATTAGCAGCATATTTTCCTGCTTAGAATGGAAAACCCAAGGGGAGTAAAGAGTGTCTTTTGCAAATAATATAATATTCCTACAGGAATAACATATTAGTGGAAATCTTTTATATGAAAATAAACAAATGATGGAAAATAAATCGTGCAATTCACAGGCCAAATTTTGTAATTCCGGCTGATAAAAATACAATAGCAAGTTTATGAATGAAATTGTCTCTTTTCAAACATTACTCATTATCATCTGTATTTTAAATTATTGTTCCCCCAACACTGAGGAAAAAAAAAAAGGTTTTCTATTTTCCTTCTCTTTTATTCTTAAAAAATAGTGTTTTCTCAGCTTTCCTTGAAAAATCTGTAGGAGAATACTGTTTCATATTTCAAATTTAAACTGAGACCTAAAATTCCATGTACAATTAGGACTTACTTTAAATAAAAGTAGAAACTGGCAGGTTACTATAAATGTAAAGATTACAGTAGTGGGTGCCTGAGATCTTTTTTAAGATGAAGGGAATGTTCCAACTGCTGCTGCCAGTATCTGGCAGAATATATACCCTAACCTTCTATCTTGAGACGGGATGAATGGTCCCCTGTGAAGGAGAGAGATTGGTCCAGTATTTGATGTTAATCAGTGCTCTTCCTCTGCTGTGGGGAGGTTTATGCTGATTTTTACAATTGATGTGAGGCAGATTATTAGTGCTAACATACTTCTTTTCCCTCCATGGTTGTGTAATCATTATTGCTGAATACAGAAAAGAGCCCCTACCTGGAGTATTCTTTTCTGTGTTCCACCAAGGTTTTCACAGTTCTCTTTGTTTTGAAATCTTATGTGCATGATATTTTATGAAATTTAAAATCTTTCATTTGTTTTAATTTCATTGAGCACTTAGTGACTTTGCAAAACCCTTGGAGTAGGTTCTGGCATTGTGGTGAAATGGCAGTTTCCACAGTCAATGGAAAAGTTGCAGGTGATTAATAAGCAGTTTTTACACATCACTAAGAATATATAAGATATTTCTTAAGTGAACAAGAAGAAAATACAATTATGATTCTGCAGACCTCTGAGTTTAGGAGAACTTATAGCTGGGAGATCTTGGCTGTTTCTTCAGCAATGAAGTCACTAAAGGTCTATTTCTTTTCTGCTTTAGATTTTCACTTTCTTCACTTCTATAAAATTTGGAAAACTGTTCTTGATGCTGCTGTCTATACCTCTAATATGTCATTAAGATCTGTGTCAGAGCACATCCTGACCTAAACTAAACCCACCTCTAATAAGATGATTAAAACTGATCTGCATCTCTGTATAAAAAACAGCACAGGATCTAATCTGCAGCATTTATGCTTTGATTCTGCTCTTACTGAAGCCAGCACTTGTGCCTACTGAATGCCTTGGTATTGCATTTTATTTTGAAAATCAAGTATGCTGTTAATACGATTGTGCAATTAATGTATGTACCTTTGAGTTGAATCACCCAATTTTGGTCCATGCCTGTGTTGTGATAGGACTGTTGAAATGGAAAAGGAAGAAACTGAGATGAAGAAAGTTAACTTCCATCTGAAGAGAATTAAATCTAATGACCAGAAAGAGGTTCATACATCCTTATGCATGCCTATTGATGAAGTTGTCAATCTTGCAATAGTAATCTCTTAGATCTTCTAGAGTTCTTCTTTCCCCTTTTCCCTTTTTTCTCCCCCGTCTGATGCATTAAATTACATAAGATTTTTTCCCCTTTTAGCTAAACATTGGTTAGTAGTCTTGAATACAAGCCAGGAAATGTAAGCATTGCAAATTTCTGAAATCAACAGTAGAAATACTGTAATTAAATTTTACTAGATGCTCTTGCTTTGTACAATAACTTGTCCTCAGTATTCTATTATAGGTATTGAAAACTTCACAGTTACAGTATTACTTCACAGGTGACAAGCATTCCCACACATTCCTTTGGGAATTTTTAGACTGTTACAGCTCTCATGAATAAAAAAAAATGGTGCTGATGAATTGATAGAATTTGTATGTAATTAACTGGCTATCCAAACATGCTTGGGTACATCATCTCGTAGCTATATGGAAAGGTACCCGGCTACTTAGATAAAGGTTACTGCTGACTAGGTCATGTGCCTGAGAGTGAAAGTGTGTTGATTCCCCTTTTCCCCTTGCTTATCAAAGAGGATGGTGCAGTGCGTGATTGGACATCATTATACTAAAGATTTTTCTGTCTCTAATTAGTTTATTCATGGTTTTCTGAGGGCTTAGCAGCTGTTGGTGTAGGAGTAGCATTGCATACTAATAGTATTTCTCTTCTAACCTCTGTTGCTGCTTTCAGTGGGTTTAATCAGAGTGTTTACTCACCTGTACACACAGAAGTATTTTTGGAAATTTTATTGGGCAGTGGGGTAGGAGAGAGAAGGGCCTTCAGGTCCCCACAGACCCACCACAAAACTGTTACAAATTTGAATTTGCGTGGTGCTGAAGAGGACTGCAGACCTCTCACAACTTAGTTCAGGATCATCTGTTATTACTCTACTGTGCTTTTTAGAAGAGTAACTGCCAGCCCTCCATGCTTTGTAGGTGCACAGAATCAAAAAATAAAGTAAAAATGCGTCAGAAAAACCTCCTCAGGTGTGTTGAACTCTAGTAAGTCAATTTAGACTTTGATCCTGTGTTTCTTTGGTAGGCTGGCATTTACACACCTGACAAAATATCACAGGATAAAACTCAGAACATTCAGAGAACAATATTTTGAAAAAGTATCAGGAGGTGAGAAACAGAGAGCAAGTGAAGAAGGAAGGCATCTTGCTGCTCTCTGTAGGGTGAGCTTCATCTTCAGCGAGGAAGCTCTTGGAGATATATTCTTTCTGTTTCCATTCCTTGTCCATGGACTCTTATTTTACAGCAATAATTTTGCTCTCCTTCCTGCAGCAGGAATGATAATTTGAAAAAGGCCAAGTGGAAGAACTGTAAGGCATATCGCAATAAGAATTGAAAGAAGCAGCTTTCCTCAAAGAAATAATTCAAAATGTTAGTTTTTCCACTGTATATACTTTGTAGTTATATTTTAATTCTCCCAGTTCTTCCAGGCATTTTCTATGGTTTCTGTGAAGTTTGTTTCACCTTCAAAATGTGGTGGTGTTGGTGGATGGCATTCACAAGGAAAGCTTTTTGGGCTTATATTATCTCTCAGTATACTCTTTGAATATGTTAACCGTTTCAACTTCATAGCAGCTACCCTCGGCATATGAGTACCATGCACTTCATATCTTTGGAAGAAGTGTTCAGACTGGCGTTGCTAGTCTCAAAGGGAGTTGAATTTATTCCAAAGCTGTGCTACTGCAATTGGTGATACCTTAATAGGTAAATGCCATGGTGGATTTACACTGGTTATCTGCCAGGTGCCCCACCAAGCCACAGTTACTCCCCTCTTCAGCAAAATAGGGAGGAGAAAATATGACAAAACTCTTGCGGGTCAGGACAAAGACAAAGACTCAGCAATTACCTTCATGGGCAAAATAGACTTGATTGGAGAAAATTAGTTGATTTATTACCTATAAAATCAGAATAGGATAATGAGAAGTAAGGTCAAATCTTTAAAAACTGCCCCTTGCATCTCCCTTCTTCCCAGGCTTAATTTCACCCCAGACTTCTCTATCTGCTCCCCACAAAGCAGTGCAGGGGTGTGGTTAGTTCATCACATGTTGTCCCTGATGCTCCTTCCTCCTTACACACCTTTCCTGCTCCATGGTAGGGTCCCTCCCACAGGAGACAGTTCTCTATGAACTACTCCAATGTGTGTCCTTGTCACTGGCTGCAGTTCTTCAAGATCCACCTCTCCAGCATGGGTCCCTTCCATGGTGTGCAGTCACTCAGGAACAGGCTGCTCCAGTGTGGGTCCCCCACAGGATCACAAGTCTTGCCAAAAGACCTGCTCCAGTGTGGGCTCCTCTCCACAGGCCCTGTCCTGTCCACTGGAGTCTGCTCCAGCACGGGCTCTCCATAGGGTGCCATATGTGTTTAAAACCCACTTCCTCTGGTGAGCATCTCCTCCAGAGGCTGCAGGTGGATCTCTGCACCCCCATGGACATCCCTGGGCTCAGGGGTGCAGCTGCCTCACCCTGGGCTGCAGCAGGGGCTGCAGGGGAATCTCAGCTCCTGCACCTGGAGCACCTCCTCCTCCTCCTACTGCACTGACCTTCCTCTCACATATTCTCACTCATCTATCCAGCTGCTGCTGCACAGGTTGGGGGTTTCCCCCCCTTTTTAAATGTTATCCCTGAAGCACTACCACAGTTGCTGATGGGCCCAGCCTTGGCCAGCAGTGGGTCCATCTGGGAGATAGCTGGAATTGGCTCCATTGGCCATGGGGAAAGATTCTACCAACTTCTCAGAGAAGCCACCCCTGTAGACCCTCTGCTACCAAAAGCTTTCCATGCAAACCCAACACAATGATAATTTTTGTTTTCCAAGTATTTCCAAATATCCAACAGAAGGGGAAAAAAATTAAAAGGCCATTGTACTGTGAAGTCAATATTCAGGACAAGTAACAATTGTTATCACCATGTAGACAAAAATGCTTGTCCTGAACTATCCTAGCAGAAGTTACTTCAACACCTTTTAGACAGAAAAAAATGTATGAAGAAACTTAAAGACTTTCCTTCTTGTCACAGTTTAAGAACATGTCTGAGAAAGGCAAGAAACAATAGCAGTAAATGACTGAATATAAACATCATTGTGCTTCAAGATCCTGTTGAAAGGTTCAGGCGTAGCTGGTAATAGATGGATCATGTTACTGTATGACCTAACTACAGAAATATGTAAGTCCCATGCTAACTTGTAGCTGTGCCCTCACTTATCTGCATTGTACTGCTCTCCATTGGTGCTTCTGGTAGGCCATGAATAAATAGCCGAATTTAAAAAATGGGAATTATTTTCACATAATCATAAAATAGAGTATTCAAATGGTTTTTCTTCTGTGGATGGAAATGGCATTTGATCTGGTCAAACAAATTTTCATTATTAGTTTATTCTGCTGGGCCATTCTCAGTTGAAGATGCACTAAATTTATAATCAGGCAGAAAAAAAAACCCCAACCCAACACTGCATGTTTTCTGTGAAGAAAGGCAACAGACTGGAAATCAGAAGAATGAGGCTGATAGCTTAGCAGCTTGCAAACAGAGGGGTTAGACCAACTTACCTGTACTTTCACAAACCCACTATTTCAGTCCTGCTCCCTTCCTTCCACCTCCAACTTTGGGAATGCTATCTTTTCCACCTTCCCTCAGAGGCCAAGCATGTCTGCTCTACCACTCTCTAGAGCAGTGCTAGCCTGAAAGAAGAACCATTCCTGACCATAACAAGAGATGGGAAGAGGAATAATTTTCCAGTTAACAGCTCTTCTTGGAGTGGTAGGTCAATGTATTGGTTTTTCATCTTTGCCAAACTGCCACCTCCAAGCTCAGCTCCAGCACACAGTGCAACACATCTCATGTGCAATCCATAGCTGACCTGCCAGGCTGTGTGCTCAGTAGTTTCAGCGTCTACAGCTCCTCTGAGAAAGATTTCAGTCTTCATCTGTTGAGATGCAGCACTTATTTCAGTGACTCTGCTCTGAAAAACCATTGTCATTAGGCAAGTTAAGGCTTACAAGAGGCAGTAGCAAGACACTGCAGTGGCTTTTGCAAATGGTTTGGAGAAAGTCTGAAAACAAAGCTTGAGCAGTCTGTATCACTGGGTTCCCTGCTATGAAGAAACATGAAATCCAGGTACACACATGCAATATTTACTGAAAACAGCTGAAATGCTAAGTCACAGCTTATTAGTCTGTGAACTGGAGCCTTCCTTTGTTTTTAATAAAAGACACTGAGAGAAACTATCTCTGAATAAAACCACTGTGTGTGCTGTGTGCATGAAAGCAGGCATCAGTGGGTTCTTATAACATCAGGAGTCCCTTCGTGATTTTTATATGCATGCTATTTGACTATTAAACCTCTGTTTCTGCAATTGTTTTTTCCTCACTATTTATTTTAAGTGAACACATTCATTTAACTGAGAATGCCAAGTGAGTAATATGTAACTAGATGGAGAAATAGAAAAACTGATCATTCTGTTAGAGGAATGATTTATTCTTTGTGCATAAGTTTTAATGTTTGAGTGCAACTAAGAAATAAACATGACTTATTACTGATAATGATGAGTGTTTCAGAGACCCAGAGATTGTCAGAATATCAGCTGTCATCTAGGTATTAATGAGAAAAAAGTATACAAGGGTGCATTTATTAATAGACTGTACACAGAGTCTGAGACTAAGTGGTTTGGAAAAGTACTACATTGTTTATAGTAATAAAAGTGAAGAAACACTGGAGGAAACATCCCTGGGGCTTAATCAATGATCAGTATATGAACATAAGTCAAAGATTGTTTAAAGTTGTTCCAAATGAGGAATAACTGACGTCAAGAGCTTGCTTGACTTCTTACCTGCTTCACACTCTGGTTGCCTGCAGTGACAAAAGTACAAACAGAACAAGCAGTCTTTCACAAACTGGGTTAGGCTTGGGGGCTTTTTTTATTTGCATTTCATTTAATTTATTTACAGGAAAGCCTTATGTGCCTTATAAAGGGCAGTACTGTCATACCCTGGTAAATCTATATTTTGTTAGCATCAACAGATAATGAAGCCAGGAACAAGCAATTGTGTATTGCTAACACAGAATTGCACTTACACACTGCAAGCCACAAATGACATTTTGGTCACTAACAGTGGTTTTTTATGTTAGCAGTGTGACGCAGGTACAGGGCCAAACTCATTGTGACCCCACAGCCAAAAATGTTCCACAGAATTCCTTCTGCCATTCAGTCTTTCAGAGAAGGAGTTGTTGAGGTAGGATAGAAAAGAAATTCTCAGAATATTGAAGCAAAGATGCATCTTACATTCACATAGGTGCTGTGAAGTTGCTGTAACTGCAGTTGCTTCAATGGACACATTAATTTCAACTCTTGTTCAGGAAACAGTTCAACTAATGACGTTTTCCTAGATTCTTTTAATCAGGTTACTAAGCTTCTCTGATGTTAAAAAGTATCTCTTTACGGGTCTCTTCAGTGATCCTAAAAGCAAGTCTGAAGTCCATCTTCTAGAAAGTTTATGCACACTAGGGAAAGAATTTGTCTTGAGGGGAAAAATAAAAGTGGCATGTCTGTGACTGTTTGAAAGTATTGCTTATGCAAGACTTATGTAGTTTTCTATCTAATCTATTGAAAGGAAAAGGAATGCATTTAGAAAAACTAATCTAAGAAAAGGAAGAGTGGATTGTATCACCTGTGAAAAGTGTGGAAATGTTATTGGTCTTGTTCCAATGTTAGCGTAGAAACACATAA